>JADNRX010000354.1:0-56216 GCA_015501595.1 Hymenopellis radicata
AGAAGAAAAATGACACAGCCACCGATCGACAGAGCGCCACGATCAACAGACATGCTTCTTGCTCTCGACAGTCGTTCAGAGGTGGGATACAGTCCATTACGAGTTCCTCAAGTTGAGAAAACCTTCTGCGTAGCTCAAGTGAGTCAATTGTGCAAGCAGTTCATGCCCTCAGTGTTTGCATGTATAGGAAGTTGAATGGATTTAAGAAAGCTTGTAGAGTATGCATTCTCCGGCCTTATGGTATGTGCATTCTCCGCGATAAATGAATACATGAGGCTTCGCTCCGTCTCGCTAGACGATGGAGACGAGTCCACGTTGATGGATGTCTACTAAAGAGCCATAATGCAGAAAAGAGCTTGAGGATACAAAAGACGCGGTGAGTTTGCCTTAGATCATTGTTTTGGACTTGGCTAGCTGACTGGTTGAGTCAGCTAAGCTCCAGTTTAGTAGAGTTCAGTAGTCCCAGATAGCATCCAGTTAGAATGAAGACGAGTATATCGCGTTTTGACAGTAAGTACTTTATCGTAGACACTAGAATTCGGGAGACCTTGTCGAACGACGATACTGACGACTGACACCGTGCCCATACTTTCCTGCTCTGACCGCCATCGCCATCGTACGTGCCTCTGAAATTACTGTGCCGCGTATAATTTCGTGTCTGCTATACGGCCGACTAAGTACGCCTGGAATGTAATCTTCGGTATTTCGCTGACGGTGGACCTTGAACGATCAACGCGGCCCCTAGGCTAACAGACTCTAAGGGGAATGCCTACAGAACCACTAAAGCAAGAAAACATAGGTGATTGAAGCTTTAGAGTAAAGACATGTAGTAACAAGTTACGAAGACACGAAAGTGTTAATACTTAGTCTATGACACAAACCCACACCTTCACAGGACACTGATCCCCCAGTTTTAGGTCTCTCAGGTGCGGCACAAAGACGTCCAGAAGAGCCTCAACATCCTCCTGACCGCTACAGACAAGAACATAATTCCAATGACAGTGCGCCCGAGTGGACATGGCCGTCCAAGCCTGTTTGAGTCCGTCACGAGGATTTGCATGATCTGCTGCAGTTGTCGCTTGTAAAGCAAACACATCACCATTGATATCACCAAGAATTCCATCAATTCCGGGAAAATCGACGACTGATGGCATCCAATAAAAAGACTGTGCTGCAGGTGCACACTTGAGGGAGGATTCGGTACCGCAAAGGACACGATTAGGCGACATCAAATCCATCTGGCCTTGCTTTCCGATTCCATAGAGGTGTACAATGTTCCCCTCAGTACACATGTGACGATGCATATTCATTTCGTGCCTCCAACCAGCCCATGTACGTGTTAGTGTGTGAGGCTACCAGTCGAGCCACCCTCGGGGCGAATGAAGAGGATGTTAGAGGTATGACTCGTCGGCAGACGCCCTACACCAGATGAGACGAATGCAGAGGAGGGCATCATAGCCAACTTTAGCAGCAGCATGATATTGAGGGACGAGTTCAGGATCTTCAACAATTGTAATGACTGTGCGAAGCGATGGGCCCCACTTGCCGACAAGACTGAGAGTAACAGAAACATCTAATCGGAGCTCTTTCCTGTTGGATTCATCAGCAAGGATATCCTACGACTAAGAACCGAACCAACTCACAAGACCGCCCCGATCTCCATCACCTTTGGGAGATCCATGACAATGATGGCAGCACCGCAGTGTTTCGCCCACTTCTTCCATCTCTCGGGTGTCGGCGGCGTAATTTGAATTACACGTTGAGCCCGACTTGAGAAAACGCGGCAGGGTTGGGTAAGAGAGTTATTGCTGTTGGCCAGAGCCCAACATTTCTGAAGTCGCGGGTCGTTGTAGGTAAGCTGTCTCGCGCGAGCACGGTGCTCGTCAAAGATAAAGTAATGATCGTTTGAGAGTTGGACAGCCGTCGGAAGTTTCCGCTCAAGGCGATATAGAAGAAGGTATATGAGGAAGGTTGTTTTGCCTAAACAACATATCAGAATACGAAAATGAACGAGATTGCACATCGTACCAATCCCTGGATGACCGGTTACCACGAGTGCCTGATGGCCAGATCTCTCCAGCATCATGCGGACCAAGTCATAATAGTCATATTCTTCACGGACGACGAGAATATCCGAGAAGCCCATTATCATCCATAGCGCTGCCGTAGCCTTTCCTACATCGTCAAGGCAGTCGTATGTGAAGGAATCGGTAATACCATCAACGCCTCCGTCGAAATAGAGCTCGTCGTCGGCGTTCACTTGGCCGATTTCTGTTTTGTATACGGTACCGACATGGTGTGGCCACGATTTGCCCCAAGCCCGGCCATAAAGGACGGCAGCGGAGCGAGTCTCAGAAGCGAGAGGAAAGGCGCGGTGAGCGCGCCTCATGATCAGATAGAGGAATAGAAAAATAAGAAAGGTGACGAAGAGTAACGCCAAATCAATCTTGTCGACCGTCATTGGGGTAAGAAGGAGACGCTTTCTCGCGGTTCGAGACACGCGTCATCGCACAGCCTCAATCTTCGATCGCCATGTCGTCGTCCTCTCCCCGCCAGACGCCACCAATCTCGAAGACGGGGCGCGTATTGGTTGTGGCGTCATCTATTTGCAACTTCGGATCGGTGTCCTATGTCCCGGCGGGTCTCGGATTACTATGCAGTATACTTTGTAGAACCCTAAAATTCGAGTAGACAAGAACGGTTTACTTGTGGCAAAAAACTCACAAGGTACCGCCGTCCAACAAACGGAGATGTATGCTACTTTGTTCTCAATCAACTGCCTTGACCTCAGCATGCAGGCACACTGACCGATGATATACAAGACGATCAATATTCCTGAAGTTTCCCGTAACGACATAGACAGTTTGAAGAATGGCCACTTCAACAATCTCAGAATCAGGATGCACCGGGAGAAGCTCAAAACGTACCTGAACAACCACCACGAGGGAGTGAACTTCTGTAAGACTGCAGGACAGTACCGGGACAATGCGGTCCTCAGGTCAGTCAACGCTCCGCCATTGGAATCCGAGTCTTTCAGCTTGATGGGCACTGGGGAAGAGGGAAAGAATATTTTGCTACTCATGTGATGACAGAAGGCGACACCAGAGAGACTTTTATATAGAAACACATCCTTCTTTGTTGATCATCATCATCATGGACACACACAAGTGCCGATTCTTGCTGAACTGAGATAAGACGGCGTTGATCTTGAACTTTCATATCCAAGAAGTTGGCCGGTGTCGCAGTGTGCAGAATCTGGAACGTCTTGAAACCTGGACGACATCAGAAGTTTGTCCATAGCAGAGGAAATGGACTTGAACAGTGAAGATCAGCTTCTCCCAGTTCGACAGATAGACGCTGGGAGAATTCGTCGACCTGGATGCCGACAAACGTTTGAACATCTTGATATCGACGAATCGTGTGCTGGTGCGAGCACAGAAAGGCATCGACAGCTTGATCTCCACATGGCTCCTGATACCGTCTCTGGTGTCATAGGGAGTTGACACTTGAAGTGATACTCGTCGTCAGGCGGAGATTTTGCAGCATAACAACATTCCGGTACCGTGAGGGATGTATTGGCTGGTGTTGTGTGCAGTTTTCCAAGTCGACATGATGGTTAAAAAGAGAGCCACGTGTGCCCGGCGAACCCGTCGGCTCAGGCTTAATTTACAATACTACAGTTGTTGTACATACACTCAGATGGTACTACATCATGCTCCCCAGCCTCAGGAAGCTTGTCACGACAGAGTTATCGACTACGCATCCAAGAAGTCGTCTTTTGCGCTCCGTCTCATCGGCATCTCCACTGCATCAGGTATTTGCCTAAGACTAGTACTGTCCCGATTCTCCGTTCGCTTGACGAATAAGTCGCGGTAAAACTTCAAGATATCCTAGCACAAGATAAGCCCAACACGAACGCGCGCGTAAGGAGAAACTCAACAGACCTTCTGTGTACCGAAAATAACAGCTACAACGATACAGACTGTATTGAGAGGGGGATCGTCAGCTGGCAGATCGTAAGATCCTACTATAACGTACAGGTTGGGAAGAAGAGCACCTCGTACGGAAACAACGCGTGTGTGGAGGCGAGCGCCACAGCGCTCAACCTAACCAAGTCGTTTACATCAAGCCGATATGGAAACAGAAGAAAGTTATAGTTACACGATTCCCAGGGCGGTGTATAAAGAGAAAAGAAGAGCGCGGAAGAAGAGACCGGCTGGGAACATAGCATCATTTGTGGACCGATGTAAACCCAGCTCTTTTCTCGTCACGACCAGCATATGGAGCATGACAACTGTGGGTCTGTCTTAGCAACATGACACGATTGTTCTAAAATTCGAAACTGGCTTACCTTCCAAGACCAGGACGGCTAGAAATGTGAAGAGGCCGACAATACTAGTGACGTAGTATCTTGTAAACACAGGGTTAACAAACACCGCAGATTTTGGTGACAACAAGCTTCAACTGACGGGTATGACACCGTGGCGTGGCAGTAGACGTGAGATGGGTTCCGTACAATTTTGGTGTGATCCAGAAGACCCGTCTTTAAGTACAGACATCAGCACGGTCAACATGTTATTGGAGAGAATAAAACACTGACCACAAGGACTTCGCACAATACCGCGAAGTAAATGATGAGAGGAATAGCGATGAACTAGACACGGAATGAGCCTGCCGGGCAAGTCGCTAATCGTAAGATTTGATACCCATTTCGATGACTCGCAACGCCCAGGCCCAACACCTCTCACTGCATCGAATAAAATGACATACAGCTACCGAGGCGATGGTCAGAATGGCACGAAAGACCGGCGACGACTCGATCACTCACCTCGACGGTAAACGACAAAGAAAAGGTGCTGGTCCTGACCACGTTTATTATCACATCGCTTGAATTAATAGAGAAACAGATAACTCACAATACAGGTGCGGCGTAGATCAAGGACGCCTGCAATAGGCACAGCCCAAACGCAGGCTCCTCTCCAAACTGACGTCCTACAATCAGGAAGTAGGAGACGGAGTAGACGAGGCCAGCTATCATCAACGCGAACCAGGTCTTGAGTCGGCATATCTCTGACGATCGCCAGGCCGGAACGAGCACAATGGCTATCATAACGAAGCCTATGACAACCATGGTGTCAAAGGCCGCCACGAGAGCATGGAAGTCGAAGGTTCCGTCTAGAATATAGCCCTGGTGAGTCATGCGTGGAAGGTGAAAGTACTAACGAGTACACACCAGAGAGGTCGTCCATCCGCATAAGTCAAGTCGCCAGCGAGAGGAAAGAGAACGAAAGATGAAACGACCCCGCATCCTGTCTGTCTATATAAGAGACCGATCTATCATTAAGGGACTGTGGGCCACATTTCCCATCTACACCAGATCTACACCGAGCACTTCCGTGGTCGTAAGCATCAAAGATGAAACAACGAAACATGTTCTGGTGATTGTGGGCGACAAGGTGAAATTCAACTGCGTTCACTTTCACTGCACGCGATAAATCACTCGTCTGTGGCAATCAGACGATGATGACAGAAGGAAAAAGAACGTGCCGCGAAGCCGGAATGATTGTGTGTATCAGAGATTTTCCTCGCCTCTCTATTGCCTCTCTAAGTCTCTTCCTCGGCGATGACTGACGCTGCGGCGCAGATCACTATTCATCGGCCTATGTATGCCGCGGGTCCCAATGTACTTTCTGTCGCCCTCAAAATGTGTATATGTGATGCACTGACTTGAACATAGAAGAAGGTGCTCATAGTCGATAATGTCGCTTTTTCTTCAACTGTGTCAGATGCCGAGGGCGCAGAAGAGGACGTTGCAGCACGTCCCAAGGCACGACTAGATATACGACCGTTAACACGTATGTGAAAACATGTAAGCAGTGGCGTTAATGGTTGCGTTCAAACAACCGGGCCGCGCAGCCGCTTCTCCAGAACGAAGATCCGGAGTCCCTCAAAGGGCTTGACCAAGCGGAATTCGCAGTGCGCCATGACCATAGTACGCCAGAGGGCAATACCATAGGTCTGCAAATGGTTCTGCTTCTCCTAGGTGGAACTATTGGTTAAATAACCAGCCTGACTTTCTTTCCGCCTTTAGCCTGTGCGAATTGAGCCGATATATCCGAGTCCGACCAACTGACCGATGAGCTGTATTTAGGGACCTGACAACTTGATCTGCTACCATCATGGACACATTCCAGGCCGCGTCTTTGTCGCGCTCAACAATGCAAACTATTGAAATGCACACATCGGGCGAAGTCAGATACCGATATCGTACACAGAACAAGCATACCTGACGTGGATTCATAGCCCACCCGTATCGTTGTACGAGGATATCCTGAGCTTCAAGGATCGACTTTACTTGAAAAACGCCGATACGCAAAAGATCATCACGATGACATTCGTCGCCAGTGGGACAAGGCGCTTCGCCGATCTAGCCTCAACTGATAAGCTTTCGCAGACTGATGCTCGAACCCCGAGGACACTCTGGGATGTATGGCGCGATCCTGGTGCCGGACACTGAACTCACGCTCGCTGGCGAGGCTGATATCGGTGTCTTGTTTTGCCATAATGGTATGGAACGTACCTATAAGATTCTCCATATTAACCCGCTTTTGAAAGAGGGCTATTCGACGATGTGCGGTCATGCCACAATCGCGCTAGGACGCTTTCTAGTGGATACACGGGATGAAGTCCTGTTTCCTAGACGCAACGAGCTGCGCACCGTCAACGGGCAGACATTCGTGAGGCTGCATGCGCCATGCGGGGTCGTCCACATATCCGTTCCTACCACGGCTGAGGGCCGCTCTCGAAGTGACCTACCCGTCCAATTTGTTGGCGGTCCCAGCTTTGTGAGCAAACGAGACCTTGTCGTGTCTATACCATCAAACCAACGCTGGTCAAGCAAAGCAGAGGTGAGGCTAGATGTCGCTTACGGAGGAGCATTCTATGCCATCGTTTCCGCAGAAGAGCTGGGCTTCCCTGAGGGTATCCCAGTCGACAACAGCGGTCTCGGACGCATGGCTTCCGCGGCGGCGGCCCTCAAGGAAATCGTAGGAGCCCAAAAAGACGTATTGAAACATCCTCATGAACAGGATTTGGAGTTTCTGTACGGAGTCATGATTGTGGATGCCGCCAAAGGAGGAGACAATGGAGAGCTAGGTCTCTGCTTTTTCGCGGATGGCCAGATCGATAGGTCGCCGACTGGATCCTGCGTCATGGCGCGGGTAGCACTCGCCATCGAACAGGGGAAACTGCGCGAAGGAGAGTGGCGGACGTACGAATCTGTTGTCAGCCTTGGGAAGGCTGGAAACGCGTTTCGTGGATGCGCAGTTAAGTAACAGACGAAGGTGTCATGGTTCGGGTGGAAGGAAGAGCGTACTACACAGGTAGCAGTGTATTTATGCGCGAGGAGCTGGATACTTTGGCAGATGGATTTTCCCTTCAAAGTAGCTAGGTAGGTAGAACCGGCACAAGAGGAACGGCCGTGTGTGGAAATGTTATGGCGGGCGACTCGGAGACTCGATTGCCGCCTAGTGACTGAGCACCCGCGGGGGATATCTCGTATTTAAGAAGCTCCCAACGAACCTCTGGCACACGGCGCGGTCGTCCTCCAACTGTTCGAGGGCAGAAGTCTTTTCGGAATATGGGGATGATAGCAGCGAATCGACTTCGTCGTCGAGACGCGTGATGTGCGTGGAGAAGAGAGCATGGAGTTCGTGCAGAACCGGGATTTCGGCATCGGATGGAGGGTCGTTAGAGGAAAGCAGGTGTTCTAGAGCAGCAGGGACCGTAGGAAGAGCATTTGGACTGACTTGGAGCACATCGGGACGCGTACCCGTCGCCAGGCTGAGAGCTCTTACCATGAGTCTTCGTATGATGAAGGAGGAAATACTCGACACGTGAATCGTGCTCGATGAGTCGGAAGACATCGTGGTAGTTGAATTGTGTTGCGACCTAGTTTCCATGTCAGTCAGAAATACGTTGAAAATACACAAGACATACAAAACGTTGAGCAGAAACAAGGATGATAACAATCACGATAGTGGGATCCCGCTCTTATAGACATCGAAGAACGATCCATTGTTCATATGAAAAGTCACTGCTAGCCCATTGCAAATCATAATTGCGCGTGTGGTTTTGGACACTTCTCGAACTGGCCACTAGTCCACCAAGTCTGAGTCACCAGTACAGATCAGGATCACTCGACAGCCAGACCGCAGAGTCCGCAAAGTCAATCATCGATGGATGAGCGCGATCGGCCCGGCGGAGCTGCTCCAGTGCCAATGGGTGGTTGGAGAATAAGAGCCGGATCATGGCCTTCCTGGGCTCGGTGACGCGAAGGTGAAGGTAGTGTCGTACATAGATTGCTCGATATGCCGGGAAAGGCTCAAATCGGTTCCACAGCAGTTTGTGGGACGCGTCGATCTTATGCTGTAGACCGGTCATTGCGATATGACCAACTGTTTTCAGGCGACAGTACAAGACCGAAGATCATAGGTAGTACCAGAGCTTGAGGCAGGACATCCATATCCAGGCGCAGGCGTATCGGGCCAGCCCGTACTCGCAGGGGCGACGTGGGCAGTAAACCGACTATGGCGGCGTTCGCGGCGCAGGTGACGAGCAAGATGCCTACCCCTTTTAAAGGTCAACAGCTAGCAGGTTCTCGTGCGCGGGAGGCGTTGTAGGGACGAGCAAGTAGAAGAGAAGTAGCAATAAGGAAAGAATTCGTTGACTGGGCGGATCCGTTTGAAGCTGTCATAGTCGGGCATCAAGCATGGACCTATAAGTAAGCGGAAAGGTTATCACAATTGAAGACATTTCCATATACAGAACAATGCTGATGAAGACAACCATTCTGTGGCGAGAATTCTGAAAAACAATGAGCAGGATGCCACGCCTTGTTCTTTGTACAGCAATGGTCGAGAACAATAAGTTGGAGGGAAACAAACTAGTTGTTCTTGTTTGTAACAAAATATAAACAGACAACTGTTGACTGCACAGCCACCATTCTTGCCTTCCCCGTCACGCTCATCGTCGAGCAGAGTGAGCTCGACAATGTCGACAGTGACCGCCACGATTACCAGCATCTGGAAGAAGGGCAGCTCTCAGCCGGCAATTGGGGGCTCAAAACTATACATGCCGGCTGCGGCGCCCCCTCCGTCGTCGTCACCCGCGTCGGACAGGCTGACCTCCGTTCCATCATCTCCGTCTTCGTCGCCGCTGAAAAAGCGCAAAAACGTTGGGTCATCCAGCGAAAATTCAGCTTCGAAACGCGTTCGGGTCAAGCCAAAGACGAAAAAACGCGCCAAGGACTTGGACAGTGGTTCGGAAGCGGACGCCGCCTCGTTGCCGGAGCCCATATTCTTTGCGAGAAGCAGCAGCAGTAGCAGCAGGTCGACTTCTGCGCCGTCTGTGGCCAGAAAGACGCGCAAGTGTGGAGTAGACCGTGCATACGATACGAATTCACCCCACTTATCGTCATACGATGCCATCAAGCCGCTAATGCGAACCTACAGATCATGTACGCGCGTCGACTGCTCTTTTCTGCATCCTCTAACCTTGTCCTAGTTTTCCACAACCCAGACGACCCCGACGACTGGACATGGAAACCCCATCCCGACCGCCCACCCATAGGCGAGCTCGAGTATCCGAATGACCAGGCAGCAGAGGAATTCATGCTCGTCGAGCCCAAGGACAAGGACCACTATAATCCTGTCTTCGACCTCGAGAACGCTCTGTACGCCATCATCGCCAATTACATGACTCCAGATCAGCAACGACGGTTCGGTACTCTACCGCGGACCGACTTCCAGTTTGAAGACGACGAGGGCGACGATGATGACGACTATCAACGTTCACTGTCTCCTCCGGGGCCTCCAAAGCCTCTACACATCTTCCGAAGAGCAATCAACACCAGAAACGGCCCGTTGTTCATTTCGGCGCTCAACGAGATCAACAAACTCATACGAAACATCAAATACCCTTCATTGCCTAATGACGTGTTTGACGATCCAGAGCGCAACTCCCTCATGTACAGCATCACTACATGGAATCAGATTCCGAAAAAGGTCCTTCTCCAAATCCTCGAGGAGAACTACCAACGGAGTGTCGGGCCCCATGTCGCTAGTCTACGGCAGTACGAGGCTTTCTCAAGTGAGGTCTATGGAGAACTCATGCCGAGTTTGTTTTACGAGATTATCGAAAGCTCCAACCTAGACCAGAATTCGCTTTTCTTGGACCTTGGCAGCGGTGTTGGCAACCTGGTCGTTCAAGCCAGCTTACAAACCGGTTGCCGGAGCTACGGCATCGAACTGCAGGAGAGCGCCTCCCGTGTGGCGGAGAAGATGGTCCAGCATTTTCGGAGCCGGTGCGCCATGTGGGGGCTCAAGTGCGGCGACATACAGGTGGAGAGGGGAAGCATGCTCGAAAGCGCTCGCGTCGACGAATACATAAAGGAGGCCGATCTTGTCGTTGTCGACAACAAGATGTTCAAGGAGGTCCTTAATGAGTCCTTGAAGCCCAAATTTTGGACTTGAAGGACGGTGCGATCGTCATCAGCCTGAAGCCCTTCTCTGCCGTTAACGCGCGGGTTACAGAACGGAATCTAGACGACATGTCCGCTATCTTTGAGGTGGAGGAGCGGTTTTATCGGAGTGGAGATGTTAGCTGGGGGAATAATCCGGGGTCATACTATGTGCACACAGTCAACAGGAACTCGTATGCGGATACGAGGTCGCGCTTTGAACAGTCGCGAAGCTCCAGCTCTAGAAGGTCTAGGACGTCCCGGTGATCGACAATTGCATTACTACTTATCGTTATACGCTTTCGACTCTGTACATACTTATACCTATTTTTCAGTTAATTGTTGTAAGTGTATATCTTTATCTGGACACCTATCCTTGGCTTCCCTCCCTCAATGCGTCTCAGAGTCGCTCTCAAATCCAAGTCGTCCAAGGACCAATACTTCAAGCTTGCTTGTGTGACCAGCTCATCAGGAACTGAGTTACCGCAAGCATCGAGAAAATCATCCTCGGTGATGATCCTCTCTCGCTACTCTCTACTGGCATGCTGCCTTGTCAACCATAGCTTTTCTTCCAGCGAGTCAAAGACATCTTCGCTCAACCCTTCACCTTCGTGGAAAGTCTATGAGCACCACCTTGGGTCTCTTGCAAGATGATCTCGCACCTCTCATTACAATTCTCCATTTGTCGAAATTGGCCAGTCAAAAGGAACCTGCGCGTGTGATGACGGTGACAGTTCTAGAGAAGACACTGCCGCAGCCGCATTTTCTGTGCTGCCCCAAGCTGCCCCCTCGCCTGTCCAATGTCACCACGCACCTTGTCGTAGATGCCCGCTTGGACGCGTACTTACGTCTACGGATAGCGCTTCACGCACATCCCCAACGCTCGCGTGCTGGCGCTGCACATGTTCATGACGAGTCACTCCCTTTATGCATTGACATTTCGGAATATCCAGCTCCGTTGGCGAGTGCTCGTCGTCATAGCGCAGTGCTCGTCTTTGAAGGAGCTGAGGATGGAGGACCCGCTTGGGTCACAGCCGCTGTATCCCACGGACGCGTTAGCCGCGGTCCGCAGTCCCAAGCCCGTGCTGGAGATACTGGCATAATCCCGATGATATTACTAGGCGCCCCCTCATGTGTTATTGGGACCAGGGGACGTTCAGCCAGGTTATTCGCGGATTGATTGTTTCTGAGACCGGCCAGTCCAATTGGGCTGATGTGTCCAAGTTGCAGAGGTTTGAGTATTATGAGGGCATTTGGTCGGTGCATGAGTATTGGGATGTGAAGAAGCTCCTTGATAATGTGGAATTTGTGTGGCGCCACTGGAGGAATGGTGTGTTGGACATTGTAGAACTGTTGCGGGCGATACTGATGGGCCTTTTTCAGCGAGTCCTATTGATCTTTCTTCCAAATGTCGACGTTCGCCATCTTGAAAGACCCAAGTATTGAGAGGGAGACTTTTCTGTGCTGGGGTGGACGTTATAGAAGCTGCTGTACTATGTATTTCCTTCAGCGGCACCAGCAGCGCCTTGTAGAATCTTCGGGTGGCCCCTTATACTACTTTACAGTGAGTTAATCGATAATATGGTACTCTACTAGCAGGTGAGACATACGCGGCATGACATTGCGAGGTAGTACTGAGGTAATGATTGGTACAGTCTGGTAACCGAGCTCAGAGGCGGGCGAGAGGCTACTATAGCGTGTCGCAGATGTTGATTGGCACACGTCGATTTCTGGACCACAAACTACTACACCAAAGTACGTTACTGAATTAGAGCAAGGGAGACAATTCATTTATGACTGCTGGTACACCCGCAGGTAGGGCAGGGAGGCGAAGGCGGCGATCTGCGAAACGCGTTCATCCACGCATGTATGATATCCTAAATATGGGTATGAGAGATGGATGGGCAAGGAGGATAACTGAGAGATATACTTTCTGGGAACCGAAAAGGACAGCACAGACGAACGGGACTATACTGTGGCGTTGATATCAATTGATGCGTACTGTGAATTTTGACTTACCTGCAGCGGAAACGAGGTTAACTTTTGAACTATTGGCCACCTCCCAGTCGTTCTTTATGTACAAAAACAATGACAATCTGGATGATGCCTTAGCGACACGCGTGGATACAATGGATATGGCAGTACACCAAGGCAATCATGGGGAGAAAGCAGAAGGAGACCACGCGTACGATCACAGGCCATGAAATGCCTTGTACGCTGAAGAGAGGACCTCGAACATTGATGGCGTTCTTCCGAATAGTTGTGAAGATCCGGACTGACACGTTCGTGAGCAAGCAGCTAGATATCTATGCACGAACCCCGACGAACCGTACAACCATAACACACACAGGGAGCAGGGAATGATTAGTGTCATCGCCGTAGTCCGTCTGCAAAGGTGATTTGTTAAATGATTGTGCGAATTTGGCGGTGATTACCCTGTTCCAGATGTAAAGTTGCAGTACATGCCAGACAAGTCGCGAATAACCGCCTCGGGGTGACCAATACCAAACTAGAGGATGTTAGAAGACGACTTCCATTGCAATTTAGGAGTATACCACCAGGCACTCCACGGTAACAAGAATGTATGCTGTGAAAGGCGCGATGTGTAGCTATTAGGAGTCAGAATATTGCGATGACAGAGTACGCAACACCTACCAATCTCACAATGGTGCTGCCCTCACTGTCATCGCCCATCTTGATTGTCGAATAGAGCTACATGGGAATATTGGGACGACAGACAGTGAGTTAGAACCCATCCCTTACCTGTCCAACAAGCCCAAGGCAGGCGAAAGATGTCCTACAGTCGTTGAGTATGACGATCTGAAAAGCGCAGCCACGCTTACATAGCGGGGCTAGCATATATCAACGCAGCCTGGCCAAGGCAGAGTCCGTGGGGAGGCAGCGGTCCACGTTGATAGCTCACGTTCAGTAGAAAGGAGAGGCTATAGAGAATCCAGCAGACGATGAAGGAGTACCAGAGCGAGGAACGCTGTACGCGCGGTGATAGGATAGCAGTAAGGAGCACAACGACCAGTAACACCAATGCAGAGATGTATAGAACGTTGAACGCAATTAGATAACCTTCAATGGGAGTCTGCGTGTCCGGCACTTTGTGGCACCAGTTAGAGGTGGGAAGAGCGTGTATGAAGCGTACAAACCTGAGGACGAGAGCCCTTGAGTATTGTTATCATATTGCCCACTGGACATATTGAAGAGGATAACAAGGTTGCACTTTGAAAAGAAGAAAATGCGGCACCAGCCGCAATGAACGAAGGTGAAGGTGGGACGGGGAGGTGACAAGACCAGTCGCGCCCAAATGGGTAATCACAACCGGTTGGAAAAAGATCTTCCATGAGATGAGATGGCTGTGCCTTGCGCGAAGTATACCTCAAAGCGGTTCATCAGTGGAAAGTTGACAGTTAAGACGCCATGCCGGAAGTTGGAGCCAGACTACGAGCCACGTGTTTGCTGTCTTGCCAGCACGTGCTGCCAGTGTTGCGGGCCTGCGGCTTGCCCTTTTGCCTAGAGGTACGAGCTGATCGAGTCTGCCTAGGGGAGACTACCTTTTGCCTCTGTTCGATATGAATCCGAGCTTCTCCGGCCGTATCTGCCCAGCCACAAGATGGGTACCACTGCTCTGCGTCCACACCGTGATCGTCTCGATGGGATGCACGTCGCTGCGAGCACCGCGTCCCGGACTTGTACGTTCCTCCTTATTCAATTCTACGCGTCCTTTCTGTAAGGAAAACGCAGAAACACGCCTCGTTGACTTTTGCATACCTGCCGTCCCGCTCTCTATTCAACACCAAGTGTACCGCCAAGCACGTCTTCATCCTACTCAACAACGACTTGACATGATCAACACGTTGGATCCGCATGGGGAAAGCGTTTGAATGGTTGCTTTATCAAAGGAGGTGACACCTCGGACATTCTGTGATTATCTGCGGCAATAGAAGTACGGATTGTCTCTACTGAAGAACCCGTAGTGTGACAAAAGATCGGAGAGCTGTTCATCATGCACCTTCAGTGCCTCGGGTCGGGCTGCCATGAGACTACCTGTATCTCTCATCTCTGTAAGATGGTCACTGAGATGCGGTCAGTGAGCGAAGTATGATTCCATTTCCGCGGGTGAGGTTCTTGGAGATGGTTTCGTCTCGGTACGTCCTCCATCCAGTGTAGTCATGTCAGCTGATCTAGAGATGTCTAGATCCCGTCATAATCTTGACCCTGCCGGGAAAATTATGATAAAGGCTTCCTGGTCTCAATACCTCCCTACAAGCGCGTTCCACTTTCTTCTGTGCATATTTCGTCATGTCCAGCCAACCCTCCAAGCAATCTGGCGATGATACCCCTCTTGAAACGGCCGTGTGTAAGTTCCGACCGGTTTCCTCTCGACTAGAACGTTCAGCTCATGGACGGTACTAGATCCTGATTCTGCACCATACCCGGCCTTGATAACCACTTTTAACGCTGTCTCCTTCTGTGGCCTCTTTGCCCTCATCGGTCTGTTCGTTGTGGCCAAGCTTTCTCGTAACGTTCGCCGTGCGACAGTCTGGTACACATTCCTCGTAACGTGGATGATGTATTGTTTGGCCTTCTTGCTTATTGTGGGCCATCAACAAGGGCCACTGCCAAGTCACAATATCTGTCTGGTACAGGCTGCATTGATATACGCAAGTCCGCCACTGTGTGTAGTGTCCTTCTCTCAAGTCTGAGGCTTAACTGCTAATTCACGAGCTAGGGCTGCGTTTGCTTGTATGGGTTTGGTCATCCAGGTAATGTACTACTTCAAGTCGATCGCAGTAAGACCCTAAGCCATGGCCAGCTGTACGTTTCGGTTTCCGGTCTCTTGATGAGCCATTTCACTGAAGCAAACGCCCTCCTCCGAATGGTCCGCGAATCTCCTTGCATCCCGTACTATCTCATTTCTGATTTTCAGGATCACAGATGCATTGGTTGCCGTTTTTCGCGTATTTCATAGTCCTTGCCGAAGGCTTACTTGTGGGTCTGAATACTTGTCACTGCGGCTACTCTCAAGTCGAAGTGTAGGTCGGATCATCGAGCCCCAAGATCGTTACCCGCGACATGTCCGGGATGTACTGCCACTTCTCATCCGGTACAATGTTAATTCACGCTTAGCTCAACCATCTCTGTTCTCGTCGACTAACTCTCTCTTAGACGGGTGACCTCGGCGACGTTGGTCATAATGTGCTCACTCGTCGTGATATGGATTGAGAGTGTGTCTTCTTACCGTGCATGAATGTAACTGAAACTCACGCAAAATCACCTAGCTTGCATCTTTCATAGTTTGTATCAAAACTGGTCCGAGTTTCGGAGGCTCACCGCTACTCCGAGGAGCTTGGTGTCGGTAACCTTCGTCCTAAGGGCAGCCATGTTCTGCACGCTACCTATGATCTCTCTTGTGTATGTTCATATCATCGTCATGTCGTCTTAATTGACTTTTGCAGCATAGGGTTGGTACTATGCCTATATAACACCGGTTGGACAGTTCTCTTGAGCTCTCAGGTCAATATCGTAGCAGCAGCAGGTATGTCTAAGTCCTCCATCCTGTCATTCGCTCGTCTCACGAAGCCGTACCAGTGCCGCTTGCCTGTGCTATCATCTTCGGGACGCAAGAGGTCACCAATGTTTTGCTGCTATTGTATGTGCGCAGGCTGACGCTGGAATGTTAGGACATCGTGCGAACATTGATATTCTGGCGTCGATGGAAGCGGCCTACCTTCTCTCAAATGGCAGCAATGGCGGATCACAACCGGCGTACAAGCATCATCGAGATGGAGTTGGCGCAGGACAAACACTCCACTCGGCCGTACAGATTTTCGACTTTCAGTGCTGACCATTTGACGCCGTAATCGCGGACTCTACCTCTTGACTAGTACCATAGGCAGACTCAATCGCAAGCAGGACTTGCGTCCAGAGACATGTTGAGCGTCCAGGTCTAGTATCTGGTTCTGACAGTCATGTTGGACGCTGAAAGGACGTGATCTTGAAGCTCGAACGTAGTTTTTCACTTGCTTTTACTTACATTTCTCTGGACGATCAACGGAACTTGCTTGCAGTTTTACTTATTTCGGTTGACTACGGGAGACTAGCGCTTGGATAAAATCAGGCGGCTGAACCTACAAGAAACGATAGATCCATCGATTTTGGATTCAATATGGACGAGTCAGGTTTACACAGGAAAATATCGTAGTATCGGAGTATCGCGCGAGTCTTTTCGTTCTTTCAAAATCTTTGGGGCAATCACCGGGCCGGAGGTCACCGATGAAACTCCCTTTGGCAGCGCCCACCATGTCCACCGACCAGCCCCTCGTAGTCATTCATGCATTGGCGTTCCATCACAGTGAACGCGACGCTATGCAGCTTACGACCCTCCGGACTGGGCTCTGGATTAACAGCGGCGAAGTTTTAACTGAGACTTGTCAGTAACCCATGCCATAACCAGCGGGCTGAGCCAGGCGAGCCGATTAGTGGTGTTGGGTTCCAAGTAACGGGAGCAGCAGAGAGCGTGTAAGGAATTCCGCGCGGAATGACATGTTTCATGGTCATCTCCCGAAATGCATTCCACGTTGCGGTACGCGAGGTTGGCTTTGATCGAGAAACAGAAATGCCAGTCACTAGGGAATCCCAACGCAGTATTCTGTAGATGCGTGCGGAAGCAAGAGCGCCCGTCGTTCTCCGGTCAATACAGGGTGTCAGAAAGAGGTAAGCATAAGGAGCGAGGTTACTTCTCTTGTTCATCGATGTGATGGCCTGCGAAGATGATCGAAAGGAGATAATGCGCAGCGGCATTGCAAGGTCAGTAAACTACGCCGTATGATACTTAATTGGATCGGCATTGATGGCTTTTATTCAGTACAAATGGAACAACTGCAGGTTCTCTCATGACTGGGGAATGAGATCGGCTGATGAGGTTTCACTGCTACTGAGAATCGAGCCCACAAACGCACGAGATTGCTGCTTTTGAACTGTTCTTATGTCCACCGAGCGCTTAACTGTCGGAACACTGCGACCATCAAATCTTCCGGCAAATGGAAACATCCTGGCACCGTACAGTTGAACTATCACGGTGAGGACGGACGTCAAAGAACAAGGAAGTCGTTTCTCACAGAGGCTGTTCTGATACTTCTTTAATCACAGAATATGTTAAGTCTGTGTTATGTGGGACTCGGGTTGACATGGACACCTTGGAACAAACGATCCAAGGTTGTCGTCAACCCCCTATATGGCTTCGTTATTCCGCGACAGTCCTGAGTATGAGGCGAGGCGGCGTACTCCCTTCACGCCCACCAAGGTGCGCGGTGTCGCTTTTTATGTATACAACCTCACACCCCGTCTATGGCCAGCTATCCATGCCCGACATTCACGCGGCGGTGCCTGCCCACTTGCGTAACAAGAACACCATCAAAGCGCTAGTATACGTCTGCCGAGGCGTGACTTTGTCGGTCGCCCTATACTATCTTGCAACAACAATTGAGCCCGTAGCACTTTCTCTTGGGACCCGCAAGGAACTGTCTTCGTTAATTGTCGATATCGCAAAATGGTCTGCTTGGAGCTTCTACTGGTTATGCCAGGGAATACTTTTTGCTGGCTTTTTCACTTTGGGACATGAGGCCGGACACGGCACGCTTTCGCCGTATGCATGGGTGAACGAGACTGTAGGCTTTGTGTTGCATATGGTGCGTGTTCTGTCACTTTCTAGACGCATTGTATTTGACGCCGTCTTGGATATAGGCCATTCTCGTTCCGTACCACGCTTGGAAATCTTCTCATCACGCTCACCACAAGGCTACAATGTCGCTCGAACGCGATCAGCACTACATTCCACCGACTCGCTCCTCACTCAATGTGCCTCCGAAGGATATGGCCGAGAAGATCGATTACTGGGAAATCCTGGGCGAGGCGCCTCTTTATACCCTGATCCGAATTATTGCCATGCAACTATTCGGATGGCAGGCGTACCTCCTCTTTAACGAAGGAGGCAACCCCAAGTATCGAGGTCGATTTCCAAATGTAAGACATCCAAGGTATCCGAAAAACTCAGATGATTGAACCTCACCTAGCATTTCTTGCCCAGCTCACCCTTATTCAGACCCGACGAAAGGTGGGATATCATCAAGTCTGACCTTGGACTTCTTGTCATGGGGATCCTGCTCTCTCAGTTCACGACGAGCTTTGGTGTCGCCGCATTACTCAAATTTTATATCATCCCATACTTTGTGAGGTATTTTCTTGTCCCCGCTAAGGCTGTGCTGACGATACTCCGGCCAGCTGTGCAATCATTGGCTTATCATGTTCACGTTCCTCCAGCATGTCGATCCTACCGTTCCATCTACCGTCGCAGTGAATGGACTTTCGTAAGAGGTGCACTGTCCACCGTTGACCGACCGTTTTTGGGATGGATTGGCCGCTTCTTCTTGCATAATGCATCGCATGATCATGTAGGTGCTTTTTTGCGCCTCAGAATGCTACTCAGTTGTTGCCTGATCTTTAGGTGGCTCATCACTTGTTCTCCTCGATTCCTTTTTGCACGTTCTGTTGTACCTCACGATTCACGGCGAGCTCATTCTTCTGCAGATAATCTTCCTGCTGTTACGGAGCACCTCAAACCGGTCCTCAAAGACGATTACAACTATGATTCCACCGTGAGTTTTCCCCGCGATGTCTGCACCATCGCCTTACGCTTCTGCGTAGAATAGCTTCTGGGCACTGTACCGCACATTTCGCGAATGTTGTTTTGTTGAAGACGATGGTGATATCCTGTTTTACAAGAACAAAAAGGGACAGTCCGCACGAAGCCTTGCTATCTCAAAGCAGTAGAATATGCTACCGTTACGATTTTGTACTGAAGTTCAGCTGCTTTGCAACCATGTCGAGAGTTAGCGCTAGTTAGCGAGGCTCGTGATCATCCGGATAGTGGGTATGTACACTGTCACATTGCCGCTGGTGAGTCGAGATGCAATACATCTGGTTTAACAGTTGCTTGAATTCGAACCGCCAAGACACGACGATGTGCGAGTAGCAATTGAACAGCTATTTTTACACCGGCGCTCTCCATCTCACTATCACCGTGACATCTCCATGATGAACAAGAGATTTCGACCCGCTCGACACGGTGTTGACCACATGCATGATGGGCCACACAACTGATCATCGCGAGATCTAAAGAAGTCACTATGGTAGACGATCCCAGGCCAGTGATGAATCTCGCTCGCCTTTATAATGGCTTAAACCGATCGCGATCGGTTTATTCTCCGTATTTTTCCTTCTTCCAAGGCAGGTGCCCCCTTCTTTCTTCGCCATGGCTGGCCAACTTCGTCTCGACGCCGTTTCGCGTGATGATACCAGTGCCGACTCGGAGTCTGTCATGGGCCTCGTAGCGCTCTTCGATATTTTCTACGTCGTCGGCTTCGTTCTTCATCTCATCATTCTTTTAACGGCTTGCCTATCGTCGAAAGTGCGCCGCGCGCCTCTCTGGTACACATTCATCATATGCTGGACGATGTACTGCTTAGCTTTTCTCCTCCTTATGGGCCACCAATCGGGTCCGGATCCGCCCCACGCACTTTGCCTCGCCCAGGCTAGTCTCATTTATGCAAGTACACCTATGTAGGTCTCCGAGACCGGTGTCGCCACCTTGACAGGGTCATTTACCACTTCAACAGGACATCTTTTGCCTGCCTAGGGCTGGTCAGCCAAGTAATATTTGGCCTCTAATGTAGACATTTTAGCTCAACTGCGGTCAGCTCTATGCTTCTATTCATGCTCTAGTTACAACGAAAACGGGCGATTGCAACGATATTCTGGAAATGGTACTCACTGGGCTACCGTCTGTGGCGCAAAATGTTCACTGACCTTGTTCTTATCGCTACTAGCTTCAAGCTGCGCCGTTTATTGCGTATGTGTTACTTATCTGTGAATGCATATATGTATGTCTTCTGTCGCTCCTCTATTTCGAGATAACTTACTTTCGCTGTCAGTTGGGCGTCTCCGACCCCAAGATGGTAGTTCGCGATATCTCTGGCATGTATTGCAACTTCTCGGATGGGACTGCGTACGCTTTTGAATTACAAGCGGGAAGCAAACTCACACACGGTCTTAGATTGAATAGTTCCGCGACACTTGTCATGTTGTGTTCGTTGTGTGTTCTCTATCTTGATGGTATACCATCACATCACAAAAACTGTATCCTCTTGCCTAATCAACCCCATAGTCGTCATCTTTCGCGTCGTTTTCAAGAATTGGAGCGACATACGCCGACTCACGGGCACACACACAAGCAACTACGTTTCGATCCCTATGATCTTTCGCGCCTGTCTTTTCTGTCTGCTCCCAATGACCGCCTTGATGTAGGTGTTCCATTCTTCCCCCGTACGTTATATGGTCATGAACATGTCTCAGATTGGGGATCTTCCTGACAATGAGGGTTGCCGTTTGGACGCCTTTCTCAAGTGCACAAATCAATGTTATTACTGCCGCAGGTCAGAAGCCCTCGAGTTACTGCGCTTCCTAACTTACCCTGCCTATCAGTCACTCCTGCAGGTGCTCTTATCTTCGGGTCACAGACGGTACATAGCTCACTATCACTTCCATTTCTATTTTCATCTCATCTCCCTCCAAGGACATCTTATGCGCCTGGAAATTTTGGAAATCCTCAGAGACGGCAGCCGGATTTCAAGTCGCATTGCCTCCCATGGTATACACAGAGAGAAACCAAGTTGGTACGGGACTGAGGCGTCAACAAGGGGTTAAGCATCGATCCGTCGATAGTGGGCTCGATGGCGATATCGACATGAAGGTTTAAAAATCGCATGAGACATAATCATTCCACTATTACATTCCTTTCCTCTTGTACTGTACAATCCAGCTAAGCCGTATCACCACCTGTATCATTTCCTGTCCTTTTACTACCCTTCGAACGATGAATGAGTCTAAGTAACGTTACCACTCTTCGGCGGCGCATCATCATTGAAAAGAAAACTATTTAGATCGCGACGTCAAGTTGGTTGCTGTCCCGGATGTGCGGCTCCGTCCATGCTAGTCTCGATTTCCAAACTCTAAACGAGGAGGAAGATAAACGTTCCTCCTCAGGTCCATGCACCAGCCACGAATGTGCTATGGGCATAGAAAACCGGACATGAATCCCAGAAATTCAACTTGACGAGACTTCAGTTATTCTCTCGAAGAGAGCTTCAACGTGTTCGATGTCACAACTAGTAAGGTGAAGTGGCGGCAACGACACGCTGTCAATTCGAAGAGTTGAAGAACAATTACTGTAAGCCAGCTGTAAGCGAATAGTTGTTGAAGGAAAGTCTTCGCGTTTCGCGTTGAATCTAGTTCGAGGTCTCACCTGGGCGATTTTTTCGGAGAAGCGAGCCCGTGATCAGACTTGTTTCGCTCTTACTGTAGAGCATGGACGTGATTAGCAAGAGCTCATCGAGAAAATCATCGACGCCTCCCTCGCTACTGGCATGCTGCCTTGTCAACCATACCTTCCTTCCCGCAAATCAAAGACGTCTTCAACGCTCGTCCCTTCACCTTCGTGGAGAGTCCATGAGCACCACCTTGGGTCTCTTCGAGCAGTCGCAGGATGATCTGGCGCCTCTCATCACAACACTCCAGCTCTCGGACTTCGCTAGTCGAAACGTTCAACTGGCGCTGGATGACATTGACGGTGACAGTTCTAGAGAAGACGCCGCCGCCGCGGCGTTTTCTGCGTCTGTCCAATGTCACGCGCCTTGTCATAGATGCCAGCCTAGATGCACACCCCAACGGCATGCGCTTCACGCACATTCACGGTGCTTGCATTGGACAAACTGCTTCAACTTCGTGCGTACTTGTCAATAACGGAATGCTCGGTAGCCCCGCGTTAGCAGGCAATGAAAGATTAATCGCCCACTGTATAGAATCACAAATTAGAGTAAACATAAGCCAAGCAGTCAAACCTACGTAAGCAGTGGCGTTAATGGTTTCGTTCAAAGAATCGGGCCGCGCAGCCGCTTCTTGATGAAGACGGTTGATTGCAGGCGGGATAAATGGGGGACAGGTGATATGCGTGCTGATGCCGAGAACGAAAATCCGGAGTCCCTCAAAGGGCTTGGGCAGGCGGAATTCGCAGTGTGTCATGACCATACCCGAGGAAACTTGAAGGACGCACATGGACTTGAACAGGGAAGATCACTGATCAGCTTCTCCCAGTTCGACAGATAAACGCTGGGAAAATTCGTCGACCTCGATGCCGACAAACGTTCGAACATCTTGATATGGACGAACCCTGTGTTCTTCCGAGCACAGAAAAGTATCGACGGGGTAGTAGAAGGAACGACTGTCTTCATTCATCTCATAGAGTCTGAGTAACGAGACTATCGACGGGGTTGATCTCCACATGGCTCTGCATCTCGTGTCGCGGGGAGTTGAAGTGATACTCGTCATCAGTGCAGCATAACAACATTCCGGTACAAAGCAGTGCGTGAGGGACGTATTAGCTGGCGTTGTGTGCAGTTTTCCAAGTCGACATGATGGTTAAATAAAAAGAGAGCCACGTGTGCCCGGAGACAGGCTTAAGTTACAATACAGTTACTACAGTTGTTGTACATACACTCGGATCAGCCTCAGGAAGCTTGTCACGACAGAGGTATCGACTACACATCCAGGAAGTCGTCTTTCGCGCTTTGTCTAATCGGCATCTCCAATGCATCAGGTATTAGCCTAAGACTGTCCCGATTCTTCGTTCGCTTGACGAATAAGTCACGGTAAAACTTCAAAATATCCTAACACAAGATAAGCCCAACACGAACGTGCACGGAAGGAGAAACTCGACAGACCTTCTGTGTGCCAAAAATAATAGAGATAACGATACAGACTGTATTGAGAGGGAGGCTCGTTAGCCGGCAGATCGTAAGATCCTCAGTAACGAAACTAACGTACATGTTGGGAACAAGAGCACCCAGTACGGAGAGAACGCGCTGGTGGAGATGAGCGCCACAGCACTCAACTTAACAGAGACAAAGAACTCACAGGACAGGTGCGCCATAGATCAAGGACGCCTGCAATAGGCACAGCCCAAACGCAGGCTCCTCCCCAAACTGACGTCCCACAACCAGGAAGAAGGAGACGGAGTGGACGAGGCCAGCTATCATCAACGCGAACCAGGTCTTGAGTCGGTATATCTCTGACGATCTCCAGGCCGGAACGAGCACAATGGCTATCATAACAAAGCCTATGACAACCAAGGTGTCAAAGGCCGCTACGACACCATGGTAGTGGAAGGTTCCGTCTAGAATATAGCCCTGGTGAGTCTTTCATGGAACGTGAAAGTACTAAGAGTACACACCAGAGCTGAGCGCGTCCATGCGCATAAGTCAAGTCGTCAGCGAGAGGAAAGAGAACGAAAGATGGAACGACCCCGCATCCCGTCTGTCTATATAAGAGACCGCTCTATCATCAAGGGACTGCGGACCACATTTCCCATCTACACCCAGCGCCTCGGTGGTCGCAAGTATCAAAGATGAAACAACAAAACATGTTCTGGTGATCGTCGGCGAGTAGCTGAAAAGATGCAGTCAATTCTTTTCAACTGCGTTCACTTTCACTGCAGACGGTGGTGATGGTGGCAACTAAGAACATGCCGTGAAGCCGGAATGGCAGTTGACTTGCAGCGCCTCCGACATAAGTATGTGTGTTGATTCCCATGAACTCGCTCAAGAGGCGGTTCGTCTTTTCTTGGGCGATAACGAACTCCATGGACGTTGCTGTTGTTGATGTTGTGATACAGCCACATGGCCTACAGGACCGGCTGGTCGCAGGAGACGTGGTGTTCATTCCATCTCGAAAAGGCGTTATTACCTGTTATTACGGCGAGATCTGCGACGGAGAGTAACTCAGTAACTGAGTAAGGCGTCCTTTTTCAGACGGGACAGTGCGGCGGCTGCCCCGGCAGCGTCGGAGTTTTAAATACATTTCTCAAGCATCGCGTCGTCTCGCGTCGTTCATCCCACCACAACAGAACGGCAGCAAGTCACCCAAGCTCTTCTTGAAGCCTTCCTTGTATCTCTCATAGCTGAGGCTCGGGAGCATCGCGAGAAATGTATTCAAAACTCCCACTCAATTTTGACATACCCTTATTGAATTGGGCCCATTCTCCCTGTCTCGAGTCCGCCCAATTCCCCTACGTTCAAGCACAGCATGTCTGACCTTTTGCCGAGCGAAATTCGCGCATCTAGTCCCAGCCCAACGACGATGCCATCGCTCCTCCCTCGATCATAATAGGCCCGAACCCTCCGTCGGTCGTCAACTATGGTCCATGGAAAAAACCGATCCGTACTGTTAAGATGCGATCTGCCGTCTCGTCCAATTTGGCGGCTATGGCCCAGAAGACAAGTGCGACCCCGGGACGCCTAATCGACAGAGGACACTGTTGTCGACACTTCAGGAGGAAGAGGATGATAGCGGAAACGCCGCTTAAGGGTGTGCTAAGGTCGAGAATTGCGACGTGGACGCCGCAGTTGAAGTGTCTGGAGACGACTAAAGATCTTACGGCGCATCAGGCCCTGGTGAAGCATATGCACTTCTCTTCGAATGGGACAAGGTGGGAGATATGTTTTCTATAACCTCATTTTTGAAGGGTTTTGATTTGTGGTTTGCAGTTGGGATAGAACGTCTCTAATATCCCGTGTTGGGGTAAGTTCTTTCTGCTCCTAGCACACCAGTAACTCACCACACAAACAGGCCCCCTTCGTCTCCCACCGTATACTCGCACACGCTAAGGGGTTCGTGCACCAAGTCGCCTGGTCGCCCTCGGGCCATCTTCTGCTCACGAAGATCAACAAGAGCGTCAAAGTCTGGACCGAGGTGGGTTAAAGCCTGCGCACTGACGATTCTCAGTCGTCGCTGTCCCGCATTTCCTGAAAATGCCAGATGTCTGATTCTCTTTTTATTGGAACCCCTTGCTTGGACGGTGTGTGCCAGCGGACGATTGATAGACCTCTGGCCATTGAGTCTATCACTTGGTTGCCTGGCGGAGATGGTGCGTTTCGCTGTGCATTTTGGACGATCGGGATGTTGATACCTTGTGTGCGCAGGTTTTTGTCAGTCGAAGGCACGCTGGTGGCGAAATTGGTACTTACGTCGACCATCAAGTGACTGAGCGGCGAGATTGATTACTTCTGGCATTGTAGGACTTGTAAGGAAACGTACGCTCCCTCGTTGGTTCAACATTTGAATGGTTGAAGCTGCATCTCTGCGATAGGTCATGGTCGCAGTGACACCAGTTGGTATACGACTCCTTGGAGTCGGTCCTTTGCTGGAATCCAAAAATTATCTAAGAGCAAGCAAACCTCGCTCAGTTGAAAAACGATATCGATTAGCAGGCGTGTGAGGCCGTTCCTTGATCTGATTTTGCACCTCTCAAAGTCCCTAACAGTTTATCAACACGTTGACAAAGACCATCGAGCAGTGAGTAGCATATTCATTTCCTGGGTTCATGATCTAACTGTACTGCAGTCAAACGCCCGTCCTGAATGATGTTCGGGATATAACTCTGGCGAGGAACACAAGCACGATCTGACAGCTCTGGTCAGCTACGAGAACAGGGTATGTCGTGTCGCTTCCTCTCTTTCCCGCTGATATATATATATTGAAGGCTCCGAGTCCTCAATTATGGAAAATCGACATGGTCAAAGATCACTTGAAACACGAACATAATGCTGCAGATAATCTTGTCGCTCGGTTCACGCTCAAATAATTTCACTTCACTGGCATTCTGAGTATAGCGCATCTCAGCCCGCTAATTCCAGACATACCGTGCCTCCAGCGCCACACAAATTCCTTTGAGCCAGGCACATTATCAAGGAGCATCTGCGCATCCCAATCATCGACCAAATACCCTCATAATATTCAAGCCTTTGTAGCTTAGACGCATCAGCCCAACTGGATCCACCGGTCTCAGAGACAAACAATCCACGAATAAACTGACCGAACATCCCTAGGCGCCAATAACACATCATCTGGCTCCCAATAACATCGGGATTATGCAGCACCAGCGTCTCGAGAACGGGCTTAGGACTGCGGATCGCGGCCAGCGCCTCAGTGGGTTACAGCGATTGACCACCGAGCGGGTTCCGAGAGATCGCCACGTCCTCCATCCTCAGCTCTTTCAACGACGAGCACTGCGTAATGATGACTAGGACTCTCCAGTGCAGCTGGATATTCCGAAATGCCAGTGAATGAAGGGCACGACTCGGGATGAACGTCTGAAGCGCGCGAGCTGGAGGGCCGCTTTCCACTCCGCCTACCACGACCAATCACATTGAGCGTCACGAACATCGTAAAGCTTCGCATCGGGGCATTCAGTTGCGCAAGGAGATGTAACCAAGAACATGGGATACCGATCCGAAATTTATGGAAATATAGGGCGGCATACGTGTTGACGGTCGTATATCTAGTCGTACCTTTGGGCGTGCCGCAACGTCCTCCTCTGGGCCCTCCGAGTCGGCGTCTGACACAGTTGAAGAAAAAGCGACATTTTCGATTGTGAGCACCGTGGTCTATGTTCAAGTCAGTGAATCATATACACATGTTCAGGGCGACATTCGGACCCGCGGCATATGTCAACGAATAGTGATCTGCACTGCAGCGTGAGCGTCAGTCACATCGCCGAGGAAGAGAGTCAAGGAAAATGTCCATACACTTCAAAGTTCAAGCAGTCTTAACTTCAAGCTTGCGTGGCCACCTCATCAGGCATCAGGAACAATCATTCCGGCTTCGTGGTGCGTGCTTTATCCTTCTGCCATCATCGTCTGGTTGCCACAGACGAGCCATTTGGCGCATGCAGTGAAAATGAACGCAGTTGAAAAGAATCGACTGTATCTTTTCAGCTTGTCGCCGACGATCAGCAGAACATGTTTCGTTGTTTCATCTTTGATGCTTACGACCACCGAAGTGCTCGGTGTAGATTTGGTGTAGATGGGAAATGTGGCCCACAGTCCCTTGATGATAGAGCTCTTATATAGACGGACAGGATGCGGGGTCGTTTCATCTTTCGTTCACTTTCCTCTCGCTGGCGATTTGACTTGTGCGCATGGACGAGCCCTCTGGTGCGTACTCTTAGTACTCTCAACTTCCACGCATGACTCACCAAGGCTATATTCTAGACGGAACCTTCGACTACCATGCTCTCGTGGCGGCCTTTGACACCATGGTTGTCATAGGCTTCGTTATGATAGCCATGGTGCTCGTTGCGGCATGGCGATCGTCAGAGATATACCGACTCAAGACCTGGTTCGGGTTGATGATAGCTGGCCTCGTCTACTCCGTCTCCTACTTCCTGATTGTGGGACGTCAGTTTGGGGAGGAGCCTGCGTTTGGGCTGTGCCTATTGCAGGCGTCCTTGATCTACGGCGCACCTGTACTGTGAGTTCCCGTCTCTGTTAATTCCAGAGATGTGGTACTAAGCGTGGTATGTGGAATTTAGGTGCAGCAGCTGTTCTTTGGCGTTCACCGTCGAGGTGGGTAATCGGATCGTCGCGGGTCTTCCGTGCCATTCTGACCATCGCCTGGCTAGCTGTATGTCATTTTGTTCGATGCAGTGAGAGGTGCTGGCCGTGGGCGTCGCGGGTCATCGAAATGGGTATAAAATGTTACGACTAGCGACTTGCCCGACAGACTCATTCCATGTCTAGCTCATCGCTATGCCTCTCATCAATTACTTCGCGGTATTGTGCGGAGTCTTTGTGGTTAGTGTTTTTCGCTCCCAATAGTATGTTTACCGTATTGATATCCGCATCTAAAGACGGGTCTTCTGGATCACAGAAAAATTGTACGGAACCCATCTCACGTCTATTGCTACGCCACGGTGTCATACCCGTCAGTTGAAACCCGTTGTCACCAAAATATCGCGGCATTTGCTGACCCAGTGTTCAAGATACTACATCACTGGTATTATCGGCCTCTTCACATTTCTAACCGTCTTGGTCCTGGAAGGTAGGCCAGTTTTGAATTTCAGAACAATCGTGTCAGTGACAAACCCACAGTTGTCATGCTCCATATGCTGGTCGTGACGAGAAAAGACCTGGGTTTACATCGATCCGCAAATGAGACGTTCCCAGCCAGTCTCTTCTTCCGCGCTCTCCTTTTCTCTGTCTGGACCGCGTTGGGGATCGGGTAACTACAACTTTCTTCTGTCTCCCTGCCGGCTTGATATGGATCGACTTGGTTAGGTTGAGTGCTGTGGCGCTCATCTCCACAAGCGCGTTCTCTCCGTACTGGGTGCTCTTGTTCCCAACATGTACGTTAGTTTCGTTAGTGAGGATCTTACGATCTGCCGGCTGACGATCCTCCCTCTCAATACAGTCTGTATCGTTATCGCTATTATTTTTGGTACACAGAAGGTCTGTTGAGTTTCTCCTTCCGGGCACGTTCGTGTTGGGCTTATCTTGCGTCAGGATATTTTGAAGTTTTACCGCGACTTATTCCTCAGGCGAACGAAGAATCGGGACAGTCTTAGGCTAATACCTGATGCATTGGAGATGCCGATTAGACGGAGCGCGAAAGACGACTTCGTGGATGTGTAGTCGATACCTCTGTCGTAACAAGCCTCCTGAGACTGGGGAGCATGATGTAGTACCATCTGAGTGTATGTACAACTGTAGTAGTAATAGTATTGTAAATTAAGCCTGAGCCGACGGGTTCGCCGGGCACACGTGGCTCTCTTTTTAACCCTCATGTCGACTTGGAAAACTGCACACAATGCCCGCCAATACGTCCATCACGCACTGCTTTGTACCGGAATGTTGTTATGCTGCAACTTCTCCGCCTGATGACGAGTATCACTTCAACTCCCCGCGACACGAGAAGGTATGCAGAGCCATGTGGAGATCAACCCCGTCGATGCTTTTCTGTGCTCGACGAGCACAGGATTCGTCGATCTCAAGATGTTCAAACGTTTGTCGGCATCCAGGTCGACGAATTTTCCCGGCGTTTATCTGTCTAACTGGAATAACCTGATCACTGTTGAAGTCCATGTGCGTCCTTTCCTCGGGTATGCACAAACTTCTGATGCCGTCCAGGTTTCAAGACGTTCCGGATTCTGCAAACCGCGACACCGGCCAACTTCTCGGATATCAAGATCACCGCCGTCTTATCTCAGTTGAGCAAGAATCGGCGCTGTGTGTGTCCATGATGATGATCAACAAAGAAGGACGTGTTTGTATATAACCGGCCTTTGGGTCTCGCCTTCTGTGACCACATGAGCAGCAAGATATTCTTTCCCTCCTCCCCCGTGCCCATCAAGCTGAAAGTCTCGGATTCCAATGGCGGAGCGTCGACTGACCTGAGGACCGCATTGACGCGGCACTGTCCTGCAGTCTTACAGAAGTTCACTCCCCCGTGGTGGTTGTTCAGGTACGTTTTGAGATTCTCCTGGTCCATCCTGATTCTAAGATTGTTGAAGTGGCCATCTCCAAACTGTCTATCTCGCGACGGGAAACTTCAGGAAGAGCGATCGTGTTGTATATCATCGGTCAGTGAACCCGCATGCTGAAGTCAAGGCAGTTGATTGATAACAACGTAGCATACATCTCGGCTTGTTGGACGGCGGTACCTTGTGAGTATTTGGCCACAAGTAGACCGTTCTTTTCATTAACAACCCTGAAGAGGATTGGATTTCGCACCTCTCAATCACCAAGTAAAGCTCAAGGACGACACGCCCATCGTTGTCGTTCTTCACGGCCTAACGGGCGGATGCTTCGAGTCTTATGTCAGGAGTGTATTGTCCATCGCGTGTGCGCCTGTCGAAGATGGGGGATTGGGCTATCGCGGCGTCGTGGTAAATGCACGAGGCTGTGAGTCTGACTTGCATTAACAGTGCTTGATTCCTCATATCGCGTAGGCGGCGGTGTTCCGATAACCTCCCAGCAGTGGTATTCTGGAGGATGCACGGAAGATCTCCAGCAGGCTTTGATGTATCTTGCTCATCGCTATCCAGACGCTCCCTTGCTAGGACTCGGCTTTTCCGTTGGCGCTAATGTGCTCATGCGATATCTCGGTGAAGCTGAAGATCAGAGCCGAATATCTGCTGCATGTGCTTTAGGTTGTGTAAGTTCCGTTGACGCTGATTCGTGTTAGCACTGACGTTATGCAGCCATGGAATCTCTCTGCCAATAACGTATCTCTCAAGAGTACGATATTTGGGCGTCTCGGGTACTCGCGAGGCATGACGAAGAATCTAATGACACTCCTGAAGCGGAACACAGAAGGTCTATCTACTGGGCCTGACACTCGCATCAGCAAAGCCGTGAACGACACACTGGCTCTCAAAAATCCGCGCTTGGACGATTTCGACAGGGTCTTCACCAGTCAGACCGGCGGTCCGCCCCCGCTATTTCCCTTCGACGACATATTGGAGTACTACAAATGGGCCTCGAGCCATACTGCGCTACCAACCGTCAAAGTGCCACTTTTAACGATCAACGCAGCGGATGATCCTATCGTAAGGGAGCTTCCTGCCCATGTCGATAACCCTCACGTCGTCATGGTCGTCACTGCTGGTGGTGGACATCTGGGATGGTTCGGAAAGGGACCAGGTTTGTTTGGGACTTCGCGGTGGGTGACGAAGCCCGTCATTGAGTGGTTGAAGATGGCTGGAGAGCATTTTGTCTTGGAGAAGCGGGGTGCAGCTACGTATATCGACAAGGCAGGGTTTATACGGGTCCATGGAAGGGATGATCTTGGATGCAAGGTCATTCCAGGCGGTGGGGTTATTGATGAGAACGCACAAAATGCGCTATATGAGGGAAAATGGCAAGGACTGTAGTGCGTTGAAGTCATGTACACTTCCTTGCTCTGATATCTGTGGCGTCCGCAGGTTGTCAACAGTTACTCCGTGCTATGGTAGTTGAGAACTCAGTGCACATCTCTTTGATAATAGAATCTCACGGACCTGTATATTCCCGCCACCGGAGCAACAATCGACTCTTGATCGTCTGCCTCGGGGGTGCGATTACGCATTGCCCGAGTCTAAGCCCGAGGCACTGTTAATCCAAAGAAGAAAAATCGACTCTTGAGAGTCCATCTTTGATATCGATGGGAGTAGCGGTATCCTCGTCACTGTCAAGACGTGATCTTGTGAGATGGGGAGCCTCAAAGCTGTATAAATCACTAGCGGACGGCGGGTCTCCGTCTCCCTCGCCTCTCGTTTCTGCTGACTCACTACACACTGCTGCTTCGCGAAAAAAAATCAAGACATCGTGTCATGAATCGTTCAGGTTAGTCTTCCCGCTAGGGTGCTCTTACATCTTGACTCTAACGTCCAGAATTTCCAGCTGGTAGTGATTCAAGCTGTAGCTACACCCGCAGTCGTTCTGTGGTTCAATGCGCTCAACATGCTGGGGTTTTTTCTGCTGGCAGCCACTGTTCTCCCAGCCCTTCTATCCTCTGACGTACCTCGGATGCGCAGCTGAAATCTACCGCTTTCCCCGCGCGCTGCACGTAGACACTTTTTATGTTCTCGAATACCACCGCTCCCGAGATGGTGGCTTTGGGGTTCAGCGGTTGTGTACCGTCGTACTACTTGACGTCGTCCTTTGCTTCCGCATCAAAGTTGGGTGTGAGCGGGACCTTCTGAGAGGATAAGGGTTTCGGTATAAGGTGAGGTACCTTGAGTTGAGGGATGCCGTCGAAGTAAACTTGCTTCGGGGCTGCGCCAGGGGCCAGTGTATGACTATACCAGACGACGACGTCTAGGTAGAGGCATCAGACTCATGCATGTCACAGCAAGACCTTTCGAACTTACCAGCATCATGTCCTACAAAGTCAAAATCAGGCTTCATATATGCACCAGAACTCTCCTAACCTTTCACTAGAGAGCCTATCCGATGGGCCAACCCCATAATCCTCGCCGGCGTCGTTATCACACTGGAGAGAGCGATCTGTACAGGAAGACCGTAATAATGCGCTTGTTGCGCCTCGTGTAAAAGGTTGATGAGCGGATGATCAATCTGGCGATGGATACATCAGGAAGACAAGGTATTTCGCAGCAAATTGGAGCGTACCTTCAAAACAACATCAATACCGACGTCTGCCAATACACGAGATGCGTATACAGAGTGGCGATAGCTCTCCCGTTTGTATCGACCAATGATGGATGGCCGAGGCGGGGGTGATTCCTAAGAGCTGCGCAAGGCACTCAGAGTTTGTGGTGCAAAAGGAACATTCTCGGACACACCAGGATTTTCACCACAAGCGTGTCTACGTCGGGTTAGTTGGAATCTGGATATAGCGATGATAATGGAAACTCTCACTTCATCTGTCTCCATCTAGGAGGATCGTATTCAGAACCGTTCAAATGGAACGGCGGTTCAAGGAGCATTGAGGATGATGACTTTTCTGCTGTGGGTCGAGATTTGATTGTGAAAGCCTCAGGTGTCCGCCTTGTAGTGCAGTCAGATAATGAAGAAGGGCACGGTCGAAAGGAGTTGTACTGGTAGCATTGGCGGATCCGGGCAACACAAGGGCAGTGGTGAGCCCGCCAGCGATAGCAAGGCGATAGATGTTGAGTGCGTCCAGGCTGCGCAGCCACTGCCCTTGAGGGAATTTCCGTCTATCGCGCCCGTAAGGCATGGTGCAGACTCGACTCCTCTGCCCTCTTCATGCGAGGACGGAGGCGAAAGCATGCGCAGACTTATTAGTAGACGAGGCGAATTTAATTGATGTGGTTGTTATAAACACTATCAAAAGATAACAAGGTAAGCCTCTTTTAATAAAGATTCAATAACAAGCTAACTAACCCATTCCTGTACCAAAAAAATAGAGTCGCCGTCTGCGACTGGAACCGGGCTGAAAGAGCGATCCGACGAGTAATCTCTTTCCATCGCGAATCATGGCGTCTTGCGGTACTGTGGTCGAGACCGAGTTTACAAGTGACTGGAGGAGTAGTCGAGATGAAAGGCCGAATGAGAGCGGGTTCTGGCTTTTGGAATGCAAGTCAAGTCATCATGCCGCGTCCTTTAACAGCGTAGTAGGGCGCGTTCCCGGCACAAATCTGTCGGATCGCTCTGTCGCTGAATCCAGGTGGTGGGGAAGGCATTGAATGTAATTTCCGGCGTATGACGTGGTCGTCCTGCCCAAGGCGATAGAAAACTGGGAAGATATAGGCCGCTACAAAGCAGTAGCAGCGCCGTGCACCGTCGAAGACGATCCATGCTGGTCGTCCACGGTCAACCAATAACGGTAACGGTGCCTATTTGCGCCATGCAGGGTGCCCGCCGATAACAGATAACCAGATGGCTGATACCCCACATTGCGCCTCAGAATTGTCGTTGTCGTCGTTGTAGGCGGCGGCGGCGGCGGCGGCGGCTCGGTGGTCATGAAAGTAAGAAGCACAATCCTAAGATCCTTACAAGCTGGAACTTGGTCAGTCAGCTCTTTGGAAAAGGGAACGTAGTATTGTTCGAAATATTTGAATTTAGTAAATACTCGAATACTCCCTCTCCGAAAGCTACATCAACTTGAAGCAAAGGAAAAACATATCAAGGTACAACCAACGCGTTTTCGAACACCTCCGGTGCGATATATTGTTGGAGGAGGAGCACGCGCTGCAGATCCCAGATGAGCCGGATGTCGAGATGTCAGAGGATGAGGATGAGGACGAGGACGAGGACGGGGGTGCGGATGCAGTTGGTGGTGATTCAACTCGTAAACGACCAGCACCATCTCCGCCAGGTAGTCCCACAAGTCGAGAGCGTCGGCGGCAGCAACGAAAGAGTCAAAGAATCAGCACAATCGCATGGCATTTGCATGGCGTCGCGTGGCTTCTGTCTGGTCCCCGATTCAGAGATCGGCCACCTCTTGTGCATACCCGTAAGCCACACCGTTTTCAAACACCTCCCGTGAAGCATACCAGCAAGGATCGTCCGAATCCTTCGATGTAGTAGTATATGCAGTCCAACGCTCAATGTCATACTGTCCACTGCCCTGACGCTCATTGAACCTAGACATGTTTTCGGTGGTTAGACTGCATGGATTTCGTCAGTGTTTGCTCAGTTTCCAGAAGAACGTAAACGAAATACCCAGTAGGATTCGGTACATCAGCACGGTGCGTACGTTTTACAGGCGGTGAGTTCTCGGGAGACCCATCGGGAGGTGGTCTTTTCTCAGACGAGCCAGGGCCGGGAGCTGGTCCTTCCCAGTCGTGAGGTGGTCCCGCGCTCCATGGTGTTCGCCAAACAGTCGATTTCGACCAAAGACTGTCAGCGATTTCCGTTGGGTGTGTCTGAATGTGTTTCCTATCATCCTCCAACTCCTCCGACAACCGCTTAGCTAGCCGACGAAGGAAAAGAAACAATTGGACTATATGAAGTGGATGGTCCAGAGGAAATTTGTATACTGGTTCCTGAGAGACTCCAATTTCCTCTTCGTTCCAGAATGACACATAAACTTCTACCCCCCTACCATCCAAGGTGATTCCAAAGAGAGTCCGGCTTTGCAAGCACAGAGCACGTCGTTGCCGCTGCGCGGTTGACAAGGTCATAAACACCCGCCGGCGCGCTTGACGCTCCTGCTTGGTCGGGTTTTTGTGTTCCAAACCCATGACAATGATGCGTAAGTCATGCGTGTCGAGGGTGACAGATTTTTGGAAATGAACGTTGGAATATAGAGAGAATAGGAGGTAGGCGTCGGATGTAGTTCGAGGAGCGGCCGACGAAGGCGGTCCCTTCTTTTTAAGCGCTTGGTAAATTGCGTCTGCAAAAATAGGAGGGGAGGTGACGATAGTATCAGGGTGGATCTCTGTGGTGGATGCAGGATTCTCTTGTAGGAAAAGATGTTCTTCTAGACTGCAAAGAGAGTGATGAACGGTCGTATATACTTTATAAAACAACGTACCAAACTTCAAATTCGTTAAACTCACACTTTTTGTCATCATGCGCATCCTTGTATGGAAATTCAAAGACGTCGGCTACCAAAGCATCCAAGTTGCGCCTGTAGGTCGCCTCCGTTATCTTCCGCGAATTCTCCTGCTTCCGCTTCGAGGTCTCAACATCCCGCCATAGAGCGAGCAATGTGTTAAGGCTTCCCCGGATCGCACGCGAGTCGTCGTTGTCTGAGTCGTCGTTGTCTGACTCTTGGAGGAGGTTTGCTTCGCGGGCTGCATCGACAACGGCCTTGCGAAAAGGCGCTGCTTGGAACTTCTCAAACGGAATTGGAGGGTTCGGAACCTGAAAATTGTTGAAAATGACAAAAAGAATGCAAGAAGACGATGTACCCGCCGCCATTCCGCCGGAAGTACGAGTTCGGTCATGGATTTTACGGTTGCCAGGGCCTGTTGAATAATCGGGTTTTCTTCGGGTTCCAACCAAACTCCTGAGTGCAGAGCCCAGTTCGTGAAGTCGTCGTCGTTGTTAGCCACTCTGCTAAGATGTCACGAGATAGCTTGGTGATAAAGGATAAAGCGTACGTCGAAGGTGTCTGCTTCTTTGCATTATTGCTAAGTGGACATGAGCAAGACCCTAGATGGCTGAGACACTGTGCTTACGAAGATTTGAGGAGGGACCCCATGTTGACGTTGAACGTAGATCTGAGCTGGTGGTGGTGGTGGTCGTTATAAGAGGGGCAAGTTTGTCTACGATTCGAGCGCGTCCCAGGTAAGTTCTCCCCCGAATTGCACGTCCAATGAGCCGGTTGAGCAGATGTACAGCGTACTTGAGAGTGTTCCGAGGCCTGAGAGCTCGCTGTGTGAAAAGACGTGGTGGTTGGAGGTTGAGCTGGACGTCGATCACCCAAAGAGGAAGTTCATTCTTCTCCAACGCGGGTTTCGACTTTGGACGCGTCGACACCACGAATTCCTTCATTATTGGCCTTGGAATGCTGACGAGCATGCGGAACACTTCTGGATAGCGCGCATGCCCTCGCCGGGCAGGCTTCTGACCTGTGAACAAGGTGCATTGTTTTTGGGTTTCTGAATCCTCCGTGCTGACAGTTCTCAGCAGGGAACCGCGGGAAACGCTGTGATTGCTTTGGTGAGTCAGTTATTCTCGTCCTTTTCTCAAAGTATGACTTCAAATCATCCAGAATTGAAGTCGACAACCTTGGGAGCTTATTCGCCACCTCGGTACGCCACCTGGCGACCTGAAACGACCCTTGGATACGAGATCTTGGTATCTAGGCTCCGTCTGCCGTCCTCGCCGGACAGGCTTTTCACTTTGCAGAAAAGTGCATATTTCCTGGTTCCTACTTCTCATCAAATTCGCGCAGATTGATCTCGATTCAACCACAGATCTCGCTTAACTCGGGTATTTCTTTCTCCTTTCACTGGAGTCACTCCGGAACGGGGGAGGCGGCTGCGCCGCCTCCTTAGACGCCACCACACTTCGCATCGCCCAGCTTGAACACTTCTTCCTTTTGGACACGGATTTTTGGACGTTTACAGCGCCGTGGGGTGGCCTCGCCGGCCCGGCTTTTTTCCTAACGAAAAGGTGAGTATGCTGCGTTCATTTTCGAGAGTATTCCTGTCCCAGGTGTGTCCATTGCCGGGGCACTTTGGCTTCAATGGAGATATCTGAGTGATGTCGGCGGTGCCAACAGTTACCTTCTGCGTGGTAGCTAGGCTCACGGTAGATCTAACCAGCGTGGTGGCGTCAATCAACGATATTGACTTTCTTGATCTTGTCGGAGGCAAACATGAGGGATCCAATGATTCAGGACCCAAAAGCGCCACACTACTTGATCCCGCAAGTGAGTTGTTAGTATCAACTTCAAGGATCAGTTGTAAGTACTTCTGAGAACACGTCATTACCGGCTCAGTACTACCGCAAACTGTTCAATGCACATTCACAGCACATACGTTAGTGGGGTATTTACAATAGTAAAGCGATTATATATATCATCTAGAATGAAAAGCCGTGTGAATACCCACCATGGGAATGGCCAAAGCCGCCACCTCTGGCTCCTCCAAATCCGCCGCCAGAGAACTGCGCAAACAAGTTGGCAAGATCCGCCTGGCTCATGCCGCCCATCCCACCACCAAAGCCGCCATCGTTCATCCCGTCCTCGTCATCGCCCATGTCGTACCTCTCTCTTCGATCCGGATCCGACAGACACACTGTTCGCCTCCACGACGAGCTTGAACTTTTCCTCGTCGCCACCCTTATCGGGGTGGTGCTTCAAGCTCTCTCGGCGGTACGCCTTCTTGATCTCGATTTCGGTGCAGTCGCGTTGGACACCAAGGATCTTGTAGTAATCCTTCGTCTTACTGCGTTTCAAAGCCGCCTCGGCCTTTTTCAAGTCCGACTTGAGCTCTCTGATGTCGCGTTCGCTTGAGTATCCAACATCGTCCTGCGCGTATTGGATAGCGGATTTGAAATCTGCGACCGCTTTATCGTAGGCCTCGAGGTGGAGATGAATACGGGCGCGCGTCCTGTATACTTTGAAGGACTTGGACGATAACAACAGCGAAGCTTCGATATCCTCGAGTGCCTCGTCATGTTTGTTCAGCTGCAGATAGATTAGACCGGTCACTTGAAGAGGACAAGTTCCATACCTTGACCAAGGTTGTTGCGCGGTTAGAGAGAAGGGTTGCACGGATTTGACCGCCCTTGCCTTCCTCTTCTGCTCTTCCAATGCGGTCGATCGCTTCACCGTATTTCTCAATAGCCTGCTGGTGTTGGCCGAGTTTGAAAGCGTTGTTCCCTTCGTCCTTGAGACGTTCTACGTCTTTTATGCGCTTCCGAAGTCGCTGAGCAGGCTCGTAGGATGGGTCGAGACGCAACGCGTTGCCCGCATGAGTTGCTGCTGCCGTAAGTTTTCCATCGAGGAACAGCACCAGTCCCCGAAGCGATAACACTTCTGGAGAGTTTGGAGTCATCCGAAGGGCATTGCTGCAATAATAAGGTTTCGATTCGCAACAGAAAGAAACTGAACACACTTTGCGGCTTGATTGCAGCGTCCCAGTTACCCTTGGCAAGCTCAAGCTCGACCCGCCACATTCTCCAGTCTGTCGGGACCTCATCTCCCTCGGCCTCAATGCACTGTTCGCATTTCTCCAGCGACAAACGCGCCATGCCCCAGTCTTTCTTTTTGCGTGACGATTCAAAATTGCGGAGATGCCCCTCTAGGTCATTCAACTTCTTCCTGAGCTGTAGAACGGCATCATCTTGGGGGTGAATGGTGTTCAGCGTCGACAGCGCTGGTGTAGCTAGTCCTAGGGCGGCCTGACAGCGTGCTAGGCGGAGCAGTGTTTTCGTGGATGGAGATCGTGATTGTAGGGTTGCGGCCTGCTGACAATCGTCGAGAGCACGCCGGAAAGCGCTTCAAAGCCATACTTGAAGCGGCGCGATTCGTTAGGTAGGCTGGCTCAAGTGGATTCAGTTCTGAAGGACGGCTGTCAGCGCGAGAGTATGTAACCATCCGGTCGTCTGCATGTACCTATCGCCTGCGTATAAAAGTCAATGGCCTCTGCGTATTTTTTTGTTCGAAAGGCAGCATTTCCCTGCTCTTTTATCTGCTCCGCGCGGGTAATGGGGTCTATTTCCTCAGCAGGTGCGCTCTCCGGTTCGGGCGTGGGTGAGGCTGAGGCTGAGGGAACCGTTTCGGAGGGACTGGATATATCGAGGTCAATCAAAGGTCAATATGGTCGGCTAGATACGCACTTTAGCTCTGCCTCCTTGGCTGCTCGCCGGGCCAATTTCGTTTTCTTGCTAACCATTACGGAGGAATCAAAGCCGTTGCTGTATGCTGTAAGAGGAATTTTTGGCCGATTTGTTGGAGAGAAACGGTGTCGCCAAACAACGCGAGAACGCCAACCTTGACCAGCTCTTGACTGGGAAAAAGCTTCAGATCAGCGTCGTTGCTTGTGGCGAAGAACGGTCAGAGACGCGGTTGAACGCGATGGCAAACTAGTCGTAGAACGATGCCAGCCACTGTCGGCGGCGCAGCCAACGATGAGCGCGATGTCAAAAGGGCGATCTACTGACGATGAGCACGGTGTAGGTGGGACAGGCCTTGATGGTGGTGGTTCAATGTCAAGGAACAAGACCGAACAAGATAGACTAAGTGAAGGAAACACGTGGTGCTAATCAGACCTTCGAGATGGCCGCATTTTATGCGCCTCAAGACTATTGTTCCTTCTACAAAGAACAAGGTCATGTCAAAACATCTCGTTGCAACAACAAACCATGCGTGTTATCTATTCCGTAGTACAATAAGCGAACCGCTACAAACATGTCGTGACTTGAGGTGAGCGCGCTTTCTCACGATAACCACCGACTCGGCAAACCTTCCCCATCTCGTGCATCCATCGAAACACTCTGGGGTGGGGGCCGCCTTTTCTTCCCCATTCGGCGGAAGATACTCCAGTAAAATATCAAGATATCCTGTGGCGCATTTTAGCTCGTGTCTATGGGAGGACACAGGGAGGACCTATAACATCAAACGACGTTTTGAGTTCCAAAACAGACACCTACATGAGCTGGCAAACAGCTAGGGTAAGCTTTAGATAAGGAAAGCAGAGAGATAGAATAATGAGATCTCGTAGCAATTGTAGTTACAAGCAAGTTGCCACTTGGTGCTCCTGCCTTAATTGGGCGAGATCGTGTGCGCGTCGAATAACTTCTTCTCTCGACGCGCTCATCATCTCGGAGAGACTGCCTCTGTCACTCTTCTCTACTGTTAATTTCGACCCCATCCACCAGTCCCTTTATATCTGATATGCTCACGCTTGAATGTTCCATGGTCCCTTTCCCCTTGTGTACTGGTCTTGACCCGCACCGGGAGTCAGCTGGAACACTGCCTCTCTTTCTCGTGCAAGAGGTGGCGTCCCAAGTCAATTCCACGGACAAACCACACATTCGAGGAATGTGGTCGTTTCCTATCATTTTCGCGGTACTCGAATACAGCTGCAAGTAACATCCGACTACACTACCTGCGCATCCACTATCCGCACGGTCTTCAGTAGTCGCTAGCTTGCCTTATAGAGACAGCGATACAGACTGTATCAAAGCAATCGGCATTAGTGCCGGCAGCCCAACAGTGTCTTGCTCAAGTCTCGCTTCTTCCTACTACCATGACGGTCTACGACATTGATATTTCAACGGCGTTGCAGCCTCGCGCCTCTCAGACTCGCTCCGCTGCAGTCCTGTACGATTTGGCTTGGGGCAAATCGTGGCCACACCAAGCCGGTACCATATACAAAACGGAAATAGGCCAAGTGAACGCCGACGACGAGCTCTATTTCGACGGAGGGGTTGATGGTATTCCTGATTCTCTTGCATACGACTGCCTTCAAGATGTAGGAAAAGTTACGGCAGCGCTATCAATGACGATGGGCTTTCTGGATGTTCTCGTCGTCCGTGAAGAATATGACTTGGTCCGGAAGATGCTGGAGAAACCTGACCATAAGGCAGTCGTGGTAACCGGTCACCCAGGAATTGGTACAATGCACAATCTTGTTCATTTTCGTATTCTGATATCTCGTTTAGGTAAAACAACCTTCCTCCTATACCTCCTTCTATATCGCCTTGAGCGAAAACTTCCAACGGCGGTTCAACTTTCGAGTAATCATTACTACATCTTCGACGAGCATGGCGCCTGTGCGAGACCGCTTACCCATGAGGACCCGCGACTTCAAAAATGTTGGGCTCTGTCCGACAGCAATGGCTCCGTCATTGATCCCTGCGAAGTTTTCCAAAGTCGCGCCCAACGCGTAATTCAAATGACGCCGCCGACACCCGAGAGATGGAAGGAGTGGGCGAAACAATGCGGTGCTGCCATCATTGTCATGGATCTCCCAAAGGTGATGGAGATTGGGGCGGTCTTGTGAGTTGGTTCAGGCTCTAGTCGTCGGATATCCTTGCTAATGAATCCAACAGGAAAGAGCTCCGATTAGATGCTGCTGTTACTCTTGGTCTTGTTGGCAGATGGGGCCCATCGATTCGCGCAATCCTTACCATTATTGAAGACCCCGAACTCGTCCCTCAATATCATGCTGCCGTTGCAGAGGCAGGCTGCACCTTAGCTATGACGCCGTCCTCTGCATTCGTCTCATCCGGTGTGGGGCGTCTGCCGACAAGTCAAAGTATCCTGTTCATTCGCCCCGAGGGTGGCTCGACTGGTAGCCTTACACCGTCGGTGAAACGTACCATTCCAACCAAGTTCCTATCTGAGTTGCTTGATGCTTATTCAACCTTTCTCACATCGGAGAGCTTACTTGACGTCTTTGTGCGGCTAAGCTCGCACTCTCTAACACGTCCAGGGGCTGGTTGGAGGCGCGAAATGGATATGCACCGTCACATGTGTACTGGTGGGAACGTTGCACACCTCTATGGAATCGGAAAGCAAGGCCAGATAGATTTGATGTCGTCTAATCGTGTCCTTTCCGGTACCGAATCCTCCCTCAAGTGTGCACCTGCAGTTGAGTCTTTTTATTGGATGCCATCAGTCGTCGATTTCCCCGGAATTGATGGAATTCTTGGTGATGTCAATGGTGATGTGTTTGCTTTACAAGCGACAACTGCAGCAGATCATGTAAATCCTCATGACGGACTCAAACGGGCTTGGACGGCGATGTCCACTCGGGCGCACTGTCGTTGGAATTATGTTCTTGTCTGTAGCAGTCAGGAGGATGTTGAGGCCCTTCTGGACGTCTTTGTGCCGCACCTGAGAGACTTGAAACTGGGGGATCAGTGTCCTGTGAAGGTGTGGGTTTGTGTCATAGACGATTAACACTTTCATGTCTTCGTGACTTACCATGTACTTAGTCTAAAGCTTCAATTGTCTATATGTTTCTTGCTTTCGTGGGTTTGTAGACATCTTTTCCGAAAGCCTAAAGACCTACCCACGGGCAGTGAGAGAGCTGGAAACGACTCTATTCATTGACAGCCTAAAACACGATCTTCTTACGATGCGGAGGTGCAATATCGTCTCAAAAGAACGATGCTCCTTCTTCTTGATGGTCATCGGAAATTTTTGCCTGCAGCTTCGCCGACTCGCTCTCGAACCCGCCGTCCGTCCTAAGGAGCCTCGCATACTCGCGCGCAAGGCCCTTCCCATAGGGGCCTGTACCAATGAAGAACGTGATCGCCTTCGTTGATCGACGCCACCGCGCCCAGTGACTGTCGACATCGCTTAGATATCTCCATGGAAGACGAAAACCTCCAATAGCGCCCCGGTAATGGACACACCTGGGACTTTCGATGCTGCACACCTAGTTAGGTAGAACAACAAGGCAAAATCAAAGGAAGACGGCGGACTCCTGCAAGAGATTGAGAGGAAATTGGCGGTCCGTGTATATCGATAGCATTCGAGGCTGTTGACGGCGTAGTGCAGGTGGCGCAAAGAAAAGGTCGCCAAGTTGGGACAATCGTTCATGATATGTCCTCTGATCTAGTGGCCAGAGGTTTGTTGGGACCTTCTTAAATGCGGAGATATCCCCGCGGGTGCTCGGTCACTAGGTGGAAATCGAATTCGGGTCTCGCCCGCCATAACATTTCCACACGTTCTTCAGTGGGACCTTGTGCCGGTTCTATCTACCTACCTACCGAGGTGAGAGCGCTTCTCTCAAACTTAAGCCACCAGACTGGAAAAACCGTCCTCATCTCGCACATTCATCGAAACACTCTGGGGTGGGGCCGCTTTTTTCTGCCCCATTCGGCGGAAGACACTCCAGTAAAACATCAAGATATCCTATGTAAGCAGTGGCACTTTTAGGTCGTGTCTATGGGAGGACATATAACCTCGACTGACCTTTTGGGTTCCAAAGGTAAGAGCCAGAATGATTGGGGCTATACAGACATTCAGAACAGTGAATAGCTAGGCCGAGGACACCTGAACTTACGTATAGTCAAGATAAGGATCCAATTAGGACTTGCGTGTGCATCTACCACCAAATAGGCACTGCCCCTTTTGCAATACTCTTTGGGACTAAACACAGGAAAGCTAATCAGAGACTTACCCAACACCGAAACATGTTAAGAGGGTAAACATCAAGGTCCGGATGAACAGAGCTATCGGGAACAGGCTTTGGCCCACGGCTGTCCTATGGAGGCCTAGCTCTTTCCTAGTAGCAACGAGCAAGTAAATCATGACGCCTGGCACATGTTAGCGCATCAAGCACAGTCTGAATATCAACAGGCTCGTCAGACTTGCTTTGTAGCACAATCATAGTCCACCCCTCCATGAAAATGATTATGTCCGTAACGTATCCACTGGTAACCAAACAGTCAAGAGAACTTTGGATTGGAGAAACATTGATACCCACACAAAACGCAGTGAACTATGACAATAGATCTGCGACACGTCGAGGCCTATTGTTTTCGGCTTCAAAAGTCCAATCTATACGAAGTTCTATGAACGCAAAGAAGAAGTCCTAAGGGGATACACACCAGGAACGCCATGGTGACGCAGATGCCATCTATCACAGCCGGGAGGATGATCAACTGTATTGCGTGAGAGCGGCGGTTTGGCAGATCCCGGATCACCCACCCATTTCGATGTATTTGACGACCTGAGTTGTCTCCGCAGCGCATGTAGGGATATGGCGAGGAGCTTTATGAAGGCTGAGTAGTGTTTCAAGTGCTATGTGATCAAGACCTACGTCCATGTTGAAGGCCAACATAAATGAGCATAGCCTGAAAACTCTGAATGTTACGATTATCGACTAGAACTTCTCTCACATTACTGGTGCCGTGTAGATCATCGATGCAGATACGAGACAACGACCAAAGGATGGACCACGCCCCGATTGTATCCCGATGAGGATGAAGTACGAGAGGCAGTAGAATAGTCCTGACAACATCATGGCATTCCAGCTGCGCATCCTGGGTACGCCAGAGGATAGAAGGGCTGGGAGAACAGTGACTGCCAGCAGAAAAAACCCCAGCATGTTGAGCGCATTGAACCACTGAACGACTGTGTGTGTAGAGCTTGAATCACTACCAGCTGGAAATTCTGGACGTTAGAGTCCAGATGTAACAGCAGCCTAGCGGGAAGACTAACCTGATCGATTCATGACACGATGTCTTGATTTTTTTTCGCGAACCAGCAGTGTGTAGTGAGTCCGCAGAAACGAGAGGCGAGGGAGATGGAGACCCGCCGTCCGCTAGTGATTTATACAGCTTTGAGGCTCCCCCATCTCACTATATCACGTCTTGACAGATGCGAGGTCATACCGTTACTCCCGATATCAGAGATGGACTCTCAAGAGTCGATTCTTCTTCCTTGAATTAACAGTGCCTCGGGCTTAGACTCGGGCGAGGTCGATCAAGAGTCGATTGTTGCTCTGGTGGCGAGAATACAAGTTCTCGGGATTCTATTATCAAAGAGTTGTACATTTGAGTTCTCGAGTACCATCGCCTCGAGTAACTGTTGACGACCTAAGTGAACCGATCCCCTTCGGGACGAGCCGAGTCACGAGTGGACAGATCCGACTAAAAAAACTCTCCAACAACCAAAGAGGTGCTTGGGGGGTGGGCGAAAGAAAGAAGACTCGGCGACGAGAGAAACGCGCTGACGATGTTGGAGGTTTTCGAGATGGAGGACGAAAGGAAAGGAACCGGGATCACGTGCCATCAACCAGTCGCGTGAAACGTCGCCACGATTCCCCTTTCCCGCGGCAGCCTCCTCGTAGCTCCCATTTCACGACCTTACCTATGAACATCAGGAAAACAGAGGTTTGGTATTTTCGATCTTGGTCTTTGGCCATGGTTTTTTCCGGTCTTGGTCTTTTGGATTGCGTCTTTCCGCCGGTCTTGGACCCTTGGTCTTTCTGCAGATGTATGTTGTTGTAACTTGTTACAGAATGAGACGTCACATTAGTGCTGTTATAGTGCCATCGTATTGAAGTGAGAGCCGAGAGCCGAAATATTTTGTGGCGTCGACATCACAGTCACCCAGTCACATCAATCGAGAGTCGAGACTGCCACGCGTTGACGCATTCCTCTTACCGTCATCATGGTCAGCAATCGTCGAGTATTTCCCAACTTGTTTTCGCTGACTTATCTTCAGAACAGTACGTCTAATGAGAAGAAACACCTTGCTCGTCATTCGAATGAGTATTGTCTGTTGGAGCCTTGTAATACTACTTAGGATGTTTTCAACACCTTTTCAGGAGATGACAAACATGATTCAGCATGGACTCGACCCTCATTCTCGTACTCGGCTCGGCTCCTCTTCAACTTGGATGAAGTTCCTTTGTTGTAACCCGAGAGTGAGGAGCTATCAGCTCCAGGCGGCGCGAGTAGCCGACTTGCCCTGGAATGTGAAAGCAGCGTGTGCTCGGAATGCGAAGATGTCCTCGTGTCGGACGAGGAGTCCTGCAACCTAGACACGATGTTGTCCTCAAGGCCACCCATATAGACCTCCACTGCTCTGACATAGTCCTCCAGCACCCTCGCATACACCATCGCATTACTGGCTTGTGCCCTAGACTCGTTCAGCGCGGCGCGAAGCTGCCTTGTGACCTTTCTCTCTTCATCCAATTCTCTTTGCGCCTTTTCGTGTTTGGTTTCTGCAGTTGAAGCGTCATCCTTGTACTGAGCTGAAATCAACTGCAGCGCTTCATCGATATGGGCTCGGGTGCGGTCAACATGGCGCTGGAACAAGACACCGCTTGTCGGCGCGGGTAGAGTCGTTTGTCGTTTGCGCGGAAGGCGCGACGATACGCGAAGGGTCGACCGGCGCGGCTGAGGCAGACGACCGTGTCCCTAAATGCTGGGCATTGTCACACTGGTACTCAACAGCGCCAAGTGGAACAGGGTTCGCGCCGGGGAGCTGTCGAAGACCATCAGCGTAGAACTGAGCCACGTTTAGGCAAGTACAGACAGGTTGAGGACGTCGAACAAGCGTTTCTGGCAAGCGCATGGCGCGAGGCGATGACGCAGGACTCGCGATCGTCACCAGCCGCGACATCATGAGTGTTAGAGAAAGAGATAAATTATATGTGCTTCTGACCAGGCCATCTAGAGCGAGTCTGAGAAAAAACGATGAGCCAGTCCTTCGTATACTCTCGGGATTACGATACTGGTCGCCTGCGCTGGGCTCCATACATTCCGAGTCAATATGTATATGAATAGACATAGGACTTATTCTTGATGTGGCTTTGAATTCCGCGGTGTGGAGATAATCAAAGAGTGTTACCCGATACAGCAAAAGTGAACCGCGAGAGAGAACGAGGAGAAGCGAGGATGGCATGATATCGAACTCTAACTTTCCCGATTCTGTGGGGTGTTTCATTCGGTAGCCTGTACTAGCACCAGAACAGAAGGCTGCTTACAAAAAATTTCGCCCAGGTGAATCAGCTCGCCAGGAATTTAGCCGCTGATTAAGAAACGCTTCATGTAATATGTCTAGTCCTGCCACAGAGCCTGCACAGAGCGCTTAGACGGGCCAGCAGTCTGAGTCCATTGAGGGCAAGCCGTGATGGAAGGAGGAAGAGCACCACTCATCACATGACTGGTCATCGCCTCGAAGAGCTGAGCTGAAAAGTTCAACGACATGCAGCGAGCGTCAGAAGTTTGAGATGATCTCTAATCAATGAGTCGCGCAAGTTCCCAACTTTGATAGAGCAGATCACTTGGACCAACCAGCACCCACAGGAAATTTGCACAGCTAAATTTCACATCTTCTATGACTGTTCGACTCGAGCTCAAACCTTCCTTGAAACTGAACACGCTTTCACTTTTATTCCTACGTTAAGAATTGCATTGAGCTCAGACCTCTGCCAATGAGGGTGGATAGCATTGAGAGAGCGGTGCATATATAATGGGCTCCAGATCCTGAGAATGAGCGCTTAGGTAAACGACCTTCATGTCCATCATGACGGACGCGCATAGAGTCTTAACATAGCCTATTATATACCTCCGACTTTGGCGAGCGCCACCGGAGCTGGCTGACATTAATTCATTACTGTAGCAGTCCGTTGAAATCCCCGCGTCGGATATGCGTCTCGGATGACCGGAATGTAATTGCCGGTGGCGGTGCGCGCGTAGGTTTATGACGCGCTCTCGCGGGGAACGCCTTGTTTGCTTCCTCCATCATTGTCAATGTCATCCCACAATCCATTCCGAGATCCTATAAAGCCACAACTAACGACCTCGACATCGGCCTCCCCCTCGACCTCTACGACGCCGCCTGCAGCGCCCCAGCCAGCGCCGTCTCCCAAACCCAGTAACTCTCCATCCCACACCCCAATCGAGCCAGATCCTACTGGTTTATCTGAAGAACTACCGCCTGCCTATACTCCCGGGCCTAATGTCTACCAAGGAGAGTCTACAGTAGAGTACGGGCCAAGGAGACCATTTCAATCACCTCCCCCACGGCCACAACCCCCGCAGCAGCAACCCCAGGTTCTCCATCCGCAGCCTACTGGGTGGAGCACGCTGCAAACGCCTTATTACACTGGTGACCGACAGCCTTCATTATTGCGGCAGATCACAGACCACATCGTGGATCAGATCAACAACGGGGGTAGCAGCAGCAGCAGCAGCAGCTACAATCGCTACAACGCGCCGCAAACGGGGTATTCTGGATATCCTGGGCAATCCGTCCGTCCACAATCCACTGGCTCGCATCTTCTAATACCGCAGAATACTGGTGTACCCCCTCCCCTTCCACCTCGACCTGCAAGCGGGTATGCGTCACCATCCGCTTCGTCGCCTGAATCAGCACACGAGTCTGGGGCCAGCTCCCCTGCCGAGCCAAGCGACAGTCGTCCCACGACTCGACCTGTCCCAGGCCATCCTCTGTTAAATGCTGGCCGACTTCTTGTTTATCCAGCGGGATATGAATGTTACAAATGTACGTCTCAAAGTCTTATCTTATGGGCAAGACTAGATTGATCTCCCTTACAGGCCATAACATTGGATACAAACAGAACGACCCCTCCCATCCGTGCCGCAAGTGTTGGCAGAAGTACGCGAAGCCTTTCACTGGCGCGCTGACATACAGTTCTTTTGAAGCTGGCGCGCCGGGGAGAGATACCCTTCAGCGTCCGCTTCCTGTGCTGCCGCCGCCCCAATTCAATAGGCTTTCACCGCAGCCACCGTGGCAGCAAAGAGGGCCTACGATTACGCCGGTGAACGGATATCCCCGCGGTCAGCAGAATTCCGTTGTATACAGCCCCGGGGATCCGAGAATAGGCGGTAGATTGTGTTGGAGGTGTGATGGGCGAGGGCTGGTGTCGCTGTTATTCTTAGAGGACAGCTGTCCTGTTTGTGGGGGTATCGGGAGGTTGTTCCGGTAGAGCCGCGAACGATTTTAGTATTACGCTCTGTAGCAATCTATTACTGTATTATATAGTACATGGGACATGGATCTGGTTTCACTCGCTACGTTGACTGCATATACTTTGAACTTTCCAATTCCGAATCCTTGCTATTAGTATCTTAGAAGGGTGGGGGCTGGGTGGGGGTGTTGGTGTTAGGGTATTCGGGAGTTGTATCCAGGTTCGGTCCGATGGTCCGCGAAGGACTTTGATTACGCACGCATCTTGATTCTTGCAAACCACGAACGGACGCGACTCTAGAGCTCGAGCGGGTCGGTTACGCGTCTCTGACATCACCCTTCCTGTTTAGGTTGCTTGTCTCGCCTACGATACCCTTTAAGTTGGTTTGATATACACAGCATCTTGGCATGTTCCCCCTCTGTCGTCTCTTCCCTACGTCGACGAGGTATGTCTTTTGTGTCCTTCTACTTATTCGTGTAGCTCAAATTTTTATGCGCTACAGCATGAGCTGTGTGTTCATTTCGAGGAGACAGTCGATAGGGCTAATAAGCCGATCGCTTCGACATTTCAGGATCCTGCCGTTCTACAATTCCAACGTTCTGGCCCGCAGACATGACAGTCACTGTAGAATGGTGCCTATCAGTAACTTGTCTGGAATAGGAGAAAGTATAAAGTGTATTAAAGGGCTGGCTGTCTGACTCTTGACACACAGCGATGGTTTCTACTACCCCTACCCCGGAATCCCAAAAATCGTCGCCATCGCAGGCGAACGTCGTAGAGCTCAAGACCAAAACTCAGAGCAAGATACAGAATGTCAGCCTATATTCCTCCCAGGCGGAAATCACCCGTTCGTACCAGTTCGACGTGGTTGCGGGCTTGAACCAGGTCAATATCATTGGTCTGCCGAATACACTGCAGAAGGAGTCTATTCGGTACGTTCCCCAACCTTATGTCGCGCCATTCCAATGAACTCTGACTGGTTTACAGTGTTGAAGGAAAGGGGTCGGCAACCATCCACGATGTAACCGTGTCCATGGCTCCCTCCGACACCAAAGCGACAACGTCCGACGTCCTCCAGGAGCTACTAGACAAGAAACAACGCATCGCGGGGGCTTTAAAGCGCGCCGAGCTCTCCATTGGCTCCCTCCAAACGTACTTGAACTCTTTCGACGCGAGTCGTTTCGAAGGCAAGCTTCTGGGAGATCAGATTGAGAACTACGAGGCTGTAGCTGAGAGGCTAGATGAGAGAGTTATGCAGTTGCGGAAGGACGAAGCCGCTACTGATGCTGAAATTGTCGTAGAACGTCAAAGACTTAGTGCGGGAACGATCGACGAGGATGCTGCCTTGCGCATGAAGGTTGGAGTTGGCGTGTTTGCTGCTGCTGCGGGCCCGGTTGACCTCATCTTGATATATGGTGCGCGAATGTTCTTGAAATCTAGCAGATTATATGTTGACACGTCGTTAGGTGTCACGTCTGCGAGCTGGACCGCGGCGTACGACGTCCGAGTGTCAATGAATGCTAAAGAGACTCCCATGAGCATGATATACAAAGCGGTCGTTTGTCAGAACACTGGCGAGGTATGCGTTTTCCCTTACACCGAGCTCTGTGTCTTGATCTTGATTAGGACTGGAACGACGTTCCTCTGACTCTCGAAACTGCTTCTCCTTCGTTCGGTGTCGATATTCCTACTCTCGATCCCTGGACTCTCAGTCTTCACCCTCCCGCTTATGGCGGGCGCGGCAGCTTGAAGCGGAAGAGTGTGTCCTTGTTTGCAGGTTCAGTGGCCATGGCTGCCGCCTCTGAACCAACCATTCAAGATTCTTACCCGCAAATGGACTATCGCAAGGTTGCGGTCACCTCGCAAGGAAATGTCAATGCGACTTTCACTATACCCGGTCTTGTTAGCGTGCCCTCTGATGGTGAACTGCATACGTTTACGATTGCGACTTTGGATCTTCAAGCTGAGCTGTCGTGGGTTGCTGTGCCTAACAAGGATCCCAAGGTCCATCTCAAGGTGGGCAGTGATTCCTTTGTTTACATTAATCTGTTTCTAACTTTGGGTCGCAGGCCAAAGTAACCAACTCGTCCGAGTACACTTTGTTAGCGGGTAGTGCGAGTATCTACGTCGACGGCAGTTTTATATCCAAATCGAACATGCCTCCCGTCAGTCCTCAAGAGAAATTTGACTACTCACTTGGGTATGTCTCTCTCATCATCAACTCCGTCACGTACTTAGCTGTCTAGACTTGACCCATCCATCCGCGTCACATACCATCCCCGCACCACCACCCTGTCCCAATCAGGCTTCTACAACAAATCATCTACCTTCGTGTACACCCAGCGCATTACCGTGCATAACACAAAGACCGTGCGCGTCGACAACGTCAAGATCATCGACCAGATCCCGATATCGGAGCACAGCGATATCGTGGTGAAGCTGGACACCCCTGCGTTGTCGGTTATTCCGCCCGCATCCACGGTTTCAAAGCTAAAGAACACGGCGGGACTGAATCCCAACCCCCCGGTGAAGGTGGCGTCTGGGGTGATGGCGCAGTGGGAAGTGGATGCGGAGAGAGACCATGATGCGGAGCCGGGGCGGGATGGGAAGATCAGTTGGGTGGTGGGTGTACCGGAGAAGGAGAAGGTGAGTGTGGTGCTTAAGTGGGACGTCACGGCGCCTGCGAGGGGGCATGTGTATGGTTTGTAATATTAGTGATTGTAGCGTGCGTTCGCAAGAAGTTGTGAACCGCACGAGTCGTTATGAAAATTCTTGAGATTTCTTGAAGTTTGACCGACAAATCTCAAAGGTGAAAATGAATGCAAAGTGAGTGGTGATATTAGTAATGAGGGGAATATAGATATGCAGTCGTCTATGGGAATTTCATGCTCACTAGCCAAGGATGAGCTAACAACTGAGTCGCCGACCAACGCTGACTCGGATCGATGATTAAGCCTTTCGACAAAAAGTCAAGAAACAGCGGGAGCTCTTCGGGCAGTTGTTTTCCCCTAAGCAAATCTTCATGTCTGATTGTAAACGAAGGTCCGGCTTTGAGCAGGTGTCCTGCAAAAAGTTTTCAATATCAACAAGAAAGACAAGGGCAGCATTGGACAGATACCATCAGCATCAAAGTACCGTGAAGTGAGCTTGCCTTGGTCTAGGAAAGTACGCGGGAACGCTCCAAATAACGTGACAATCTGAGCCAGATGCATTTCTGTTGGATTCAGTCCGCTCTCTTCTTTGTGGTTCCACATAGGATTAAAAAGCACGTCGCCGCTACAGAATTCATGGATCTTGGGTGGGTAATGTTAGAAAACAACTGCATTTGAAAGGACGTCGCTTACAAGGCACGCGAAATTCCATATATCCGCCTTAGTATCCCATTCTGCACCTATTATCACCTCTGGAGAACGCAGCGCTATCGGCTGGATGAGTCCTGCAAACCTGTTCGAGACCTTGTTCGCTGAAAACTTCGTGAGCAGTGCTTCGGAGGTCGATGTGGGACGCGGTGTTACCAGAGCCAAAATCTGAGAGTTTATACGTCGAGAAACACAACTCAGTCATCTCCAACTCGACGTTCGGCTCGCCCAATTGCTCGACTTCACCTGACATGAGGATGTTGTCGCCTTTGATGTCTACAGCGGACACATAAAACGTCGATGGCTGTGGCGGGCAAGTGAGTTACCGGTATGAACCAAGCCGCATTCGTCGTGCATGTACTGCAAGGCGAGGAGAACCTGCTGCGCTACGCGTTGCGCCATGAAGAAAGGCATGGGCCGCTTTATAGTGGGATGGAACCGGAATGCGTTGTAGATCTCGAGGAAATTGAAAGTCATCGCTTCTTGTATAAGACAGATATGTTCACCATTGGGCCCATGGTGCGAAAAGTTGTCCAGCAGATGGCAAATATGGGGATAACCAGGTGAGAGTGGATTCCCACTTTGCGCAGTCTTCAGCATACCTAGCTCGTCGATCCCAGGTGGTGCGTCGTTGGTAAGATCAGCGACGAGAATCTTCATAGACGCGAGATTCACATCCCTAAGAAATGAGTATAATATTAATAAACGCCACAATGCGAGGCGCGTACTGGGTATCCCGGACAAGCCACACAGTCGAATACTGGCCCCATCCAAGCTGTCGCAATACTGTATAGCGAGAATTGTACGTGTCTCCGATAGAAACGGGATGATATCCTCTACGTTCATAAAGCGACGCAGCCTCCTCATTTGTCATTCGAGTGATCGACAGCAATGGTACTGTCGGAGAGGACGTTGAGAACGTCCGCCGAGAAAAAGTGTTTTCTCATAAGTCTGGACATATTGAAAGAGAGTCGCGGCGCGGTGATGATGGTAATTGGCGAAGAAACGAGAAAAGTCACCAGCTCATCATTAAAATTTCATAAGCATCACATCAACATCATCAATTACTCACGGACCTATGTACGCTAGGCTACAGTACGACACGGATGTACTGCACACCTGTGTTACAAATTGGTTACGATGTAAATTGTCGTCCTTCGACTCGGTTGGACCTCGGTCTCTCTCCATGAAGTTAACGAGGAAGAGGAAGTTTCAAGGTCGTCCTAGTCCTTCCAGTGAAGATTTGAATGACAACGTCGTTGTGAGGCGACCGCGACATATATACAACAGTTACTCAAGGACATCGCACGTCTTAGTATCGGCGACATTGACACGATCGCTCCGTTACACTGGCATCGCCGGTACGACACCAGTTCGCAGCTACTTGGGAGGCGCAGGATGAAACAGTAGTAGGCGCGCATAAACGAGGTCTCACGTCCACGGCCATCATTGACGTGGAAGAATCATAGGCAGGCGACTATGCATCCGTATTGATGAAGTATTACTGTGAGCTGTGTACACTGTTCTCTATCTGTCGGAATGTTAGCTGGATTGGGTACAAAAACGTCAACACTGACTTCACTGCCGCCCAGTCAACTGGTACAAACGAGCGGCATTATCGACGAATGAGTGACAAGCATTTCTTGGGCAATGTTGGAGAGGGAGGAATTAAACCAAACGACACTGGCCAACGAGTTCGAAACACGGAGAAGGAACACAAGTCCATCAAGCGACGGAGTCCAAGAAGACGGAAGAGTTCAACAGCTAGCAAAGAACACGTCAATATTCGTAATTCTTAGACATCAAAGGCCGACCAAACCTTGGCTCGTTAACAAGAATGACGTGAAACCATTCCAAGAGCTTGAAACATCGGCGGCATGATGCTTTTCTGTTACGGGCATAAGAACGAATTAGACAATGATAGCCAATGAAACGCACCGTGGGTTCAGTCAGCTCTCAACATTCCAATGAGATGCTGCCTACAAATTTACGAATAGTCCTCATCCGATCCATACTGTCCCGCAATGGACGCCTCGACTTTTGCAATCATCTTCCACGGGACCAAAATCTGTCCTACAAAGCGCCCATCCACGTTCTCTAAGCGCATTTCTGTTTCATGCGCTACGCGACCCGCCCTGTCAGTCTGCGACTCTCCTTCTTCGTGTATCGTCTGCATTCTGTCCGGGGCTGAGTTGGGGTAAACCGGGACCATCCGGAATTCCTCTGCGTTGACGAGGACAAGGTTCAGCGGCTGATCCGTCCCAGCGAGTGTACCCAAAAAGATACGGTTATCCGTAGTCGTTATGCGCAGTATTTGGCGCAGGAAAGGTGTGAGCTGGTCGGCCATGGTGTGGTAAAAGTGCAAGATCGGCCAGCGACATGAGTAACCTAGTCACGCATGTCACGTACTACCGTATCCTCACCAAGACTTCAACTCAGTTCAGTCAGCACTACAACAGCTATGCAAATCAAGCATAACACGGGAGTCAACGAGTGGAGCTCGGGCCTCCCTTCGTCATATTCTGGGATTACTCATAGCGCAGAACACTAAACAGCATCTTGATGATCACTACTTATGCATTCAAAGGATGCTGTTCTTCTCAACGCGAACTGATCGTTGTGTTCTGCAGCATAAGCTCGTACATCATCGGGCTTTCTATTCTGCGCGATGGGGCGTCTATCACCTCGTACATAACTGCGTCGTTCCGTCTCTATGTATGTTCTGTCTTCACCTCCTCGCCAACAACTGACCACGGATTAGCATCGGTGGCAATGATCTTCGAGCAACCCGACGTTAGATACGTCGTCATCTTCAACGCTATCAACATCGTCGCGCTGGTTCTTCTCGTCGCCATATTCTCGACAGCACTCTTGTTCAGGTCTAGAATCCAACGGTGCCGTCTGTGGTACATGTTCATCGGTTCCTGGATTGTTTACACCGTCAGCAATACCCTTCTTCTCGGTCATCAGACTGGGCCTCCTGATGGGATTTCTCATGGGCTCTGCTTCGCCCAAGCTATCATGGTGTACACGACGCCGCCGCTGTGGGTTATATTTGTTCACTCCGCCGGATCGCCTGGTTGACTCTCCGGCCAGGACGGCGTTCTGCACCCTCGCCCTACTGATCCAGGTATGCATCTAATCAAGATATCCTGTGCTCATTCAGCCATTTCCACATGTAGCTTTCATTCCATGTGTCAGCTCTTGTTCGCCCGTCCGGTATCTGTGAGAGACCTTGTATGAAGAACGTGAGCTACCGCCTTGGCAAAAAAGACTCAAACAAGGCACACTGATGTGTTTTGCAATCTTCCATCAGCTACACTATCTCCCTGTTATTCCTGTGCTAGTCTCTCTAATCATGACTCTAGTGGCACGTCACTCCCCAATCATTCTTGGCGCGTTCTTTCATCTGAAGTGTCCATTATTAGGTCGGTATTCACCCATCCAAACTTTGTTCAACGCTCGACTACGGGAATGAACTGCGACCTGGAAGTCGACACGCTGTAGGTTGTTTCCCAACTTCTTTCAACAATCAAAGCTCAATGTGATTCTAGGAGGTACACGAGCGTCATCTTCGTGGTGGCGGCTCTCATAGGCGCTTTGGGACTCATAGGTACGGGGCCATCTGTTCAACATGTCGACGAAGCGCCTTCTCATAATTGTTCAATCCCAGTTTACGTCGTGGTTTTGCTATACCGACATTGGCGCAAATTACGCGAAATCAGACTTCGCACGGACCTTCTTTCCATATCCATGATGCTTCGCTTGGGGGCGTTTTGCATGTTTCCGATATTAGGGCTCGGGTGAACGCTCATGAAAAGTTGTCTTCAATAAGAGATTGTCTTATGGATTTTGATAGGATAGGATTTGCGCTTGCATTGCCTAGTGTCATCGACGACGATCGCTCAAGTGCAAAGGTCAGGATTGTAATCGCCTCGAGTACGCACTCATTCAGGAATCAATAAAGACGACTTGGCTTAACTCTTTGTTTTTATCGTAGTCCCAGCAGTTGCTGGCATCACATTCGGAACGCAGAAGGTACTCAAGCGACAACGTATCTACCGCTTATTGCTTATTATTTGCCAGGACATACTTCGCGTCTGGGCATTTTGGA
>JADNRX010000355.1:0-55657 GCA_015501595.1 Hymenopellis radicata
GGTCACAGGTTACACCCTGTGAACCTATGGTCGAAATACTACAGTATTGGCAAACCATAGGAAGGTGACGATGCCAGCAAGCGTAATCCGTTTCCGAATGGGTTGTGTGCTCTCAACTAGATAAGATGCTGATCTGCCAAGAAGAAGAAATTGTCCGAAAGGTCACTCACTTATATAATATAATGCAACAAAACAAGATGCTGGTGTGAATGCCGTGACAGAAGGCCAGGAGAATGACAGGATGTAACTGTGTAGACATGATAGACTGAACATCGGCTACGGTCCATCCGTAGTCCTCCCAAGGTGGCGACATGGTGGGTTTTGGTTTGCTGACTGGTGCGGCCGTCTGCCTGTATATATATACTACGAAGAAGATGAAGGGTTGACTGATCCTGTGCTGATCTGAGTGAAGCGATGATAAATTACAAGATTCATACAGTCGTAATCATCTTCCGGCAATAATCATATCAGATCACCAGGTCTACAAACAAATTCAGCAACATCGAAGCTGATCGGATGCGAAAGCATACCTATGCAACTGGGACCAAATGTTGTTGGATACGGCGTTCTCATCCTGATGTAACAGAGAACAAGAAGGACAGCGAAAAGTTCCACTGTACACTCACAACACATCCCCCCTTCGTTGTCGTGTAATGGACTGTTTGTGTACGGGAGACTAGCGAAAAGTGGAGAGCAGTGGATGGCGTACTCACTGGGCATCAGCGACGACCATCTTGATCTGCGGGATGTTCACTGATATGATTCGAGGAGACGGTCGCGACGAGGGCCTATCGCACCTCATGTCCTATGTCGCATGAGAATTCTCACTGGCAGCATATACAACGGAGAAGACGGACCTATGCGACTTGACACAAATGTTGTCAGGTGGTAAGACGACATACATCGTGATCTAACGGGAGAAGAAGCGTTCAAAATAGATGGTGGCCGGACGGGATGATGCTAGAAATGTCCCTCGCTCAAGGCGTCAATTCCTCCATCTTTCCTGACTATGACAGCTGAGTTTGCTCCCCAACGAAAACATTACTAGTCTCCGTGTCGTGTTTGGTATGATGTTGGTCATTGACAAAAAGTAAACCCGGGGATGTCGTCGATCTTTGCTCTTACCATCCTGCGATGTGTGTAGAGGCGCATACGCAGTCGGGAGTCTGAGTCGTAAGTACCTCTTCGCTTTCATGCAGCTCCCTGCTTACAGTCCATAGAGCCAGCGAGAATCTATCAGTCGAGGATTGCGTCGAGGCCGATGAACTTGTTCATCAGATTGAAGGAGAAACAGATGGTTTGGTCCAGGTACGTGTCTTGCTCGGATTCGGGTACAGAGCTGATTCGTAGAAAGGACAACACCCATACTTAGCATGCCGATAAGCGCGACAAGCAGAGAAGCACACTACGTGACTTTGTGAACGCAGCCCAAGATGTCGATCACATCCACCCAAAGGGGCAGTTCGCCCTCCTCCCGCCATCATCGTCGCCTCCAACTCGAAAAAGTGACGCGTTCGACGGGTACCCAATTGTCCAACTACTTGACTTACGACTTCTCATCTCGCGAAAGACGGTGGCTTGTTCAAACTTGGGCGGCGTGGATGCCCTCGCCGGGCAGGCTTGCCACAAGTGCATCAATTTCTTCGATTTGGGGCTCCCATTTTCAGGGTCCTAGGGTGAATGATTGATTGATCCTGTTACTGCCTGGTATTGAACTTGTTTTCTTGGAATAGCATCACGACGTTCCGCGGCGGGTTGGCTATCTCCTTCACAATCGCGTCTGGAATCGACTGTCTTCCCTAGAACCAGAGGCTCTTGCACCCACCGATGCGTGTCGGCGCGACCAAGGGGAGGGGCCCCGTACGTTTTCAGGATCTGACGTCGTTCTGACTGGCGGTTTCTGTACGAGGAAAATATCTAACCTGGTGTTGAATTTAGGCACTTCCGTACGTTGAAATTATCCCGCATATATGGCATTTTGTGACCACTTCTCTTGATCGTCAACGTCTCGAACTAAATTGTTGCTGTAATTGATCGCCAACCTGGCCCTACAGAATGATGTCGTTTACCGTAGATGCGCTCCCCATTTACCGTCCTCAAATGGAAACGGTCCGCCACATTCTTCCTCATTCCACTCATTCTTGGCCTTTTTCAGTTCTTCCATCGCCGTTTCATACTGTTCCTTATCCACCCTTCCATCATCTGTGCAATCTAGGGTGGCGGAAATAAGTCCGCGCCCAGATATTTACCTGTAAATTACCAGCGGCCCTCCGGAGGGCATGTAATTTACCTATTTACCAGGTAATTTACCTCACGTGTCGGGTGTCACGTGATGCTTTTCGGTGGCGCAAATTCTTCCCAACAGCCCTCAATTTTTTCAGGGAAATGCTCTCAATATAGTTCTCTGAGTCGTCCTGGCCCTCTGGCAGCTTTAGACATTTAATGCTGCCTCCCTTGACTGGCCAAGCATGTGTTGACCTTGAACGATGTCCGGAAATGGGTTGGTGGCAGGTGCACGTGACAGGTAAATTACTTACCACCCCAAATCTGACCTTCGGCCGGCCATGTAATTTACCATGTAAATTACTGTAATTTACACGTAAATAAGTGTTTTGGTAAAAAACCTACACTTATTTCCGCCACCCTAGTGCAATCCAGCCGGTTCCTCAACAGCTGCAGCCTGGCTTCGTAGATTCGGCTTTGCTTCATCTCCCTTCTGTATGCTTCACGTTCTTGCTCGGTAAATGAAAAGGGTACAGGTCCCAACAAGTGCACTGCATCTCCCCAAAGTTGCTCGATACCCATGAGCAAGTAACGAAGGTCAAGTGGGCCATCCGCGCACGCGCGCAGAACGCCTTGAAAGAGCGGGCGGAAAAGCTCGGAAAAGAATTCATTGGACAATGTCACGTTCCACTCGGGAACTCCTCGAGTCAGGGCTTTGACGAAGGCTGTTTAGCGGTGCGCCCTTCTGCATTCTGCCTCAGTGACTACTTGCTGTTCAGGAGACAGCTCGATATCAGGCAACGGCGAGACCACGTTCCCGTTAATGCTGATCCAAGGGGTTCCATCTGGGTAGACGATTGTTGGCTCAAAAGCAACAACATGGGGAATACGCGCTTGGAAGGGGAAGGGAAGAATAGAGGTGCCCTGCCAGTCAATGACGACCGGCTTAGCCAAGCGCGACTCGATGTTATCTTCGGTTCGGGGAGGAACAATGAGGTTGTTGGCTCGAAGGTCTGGATGAACGATGTTGCCGTGCGTACTCCAGCCCGGATGCTTCATAGTTGAGAAGACCACGTCAATACGTCGCGCCATAGCCTCCACCTTGCTGAGGAGACGTTCAATTTCGTCTAGGTCCTCTATTTTGGATCGCGTGAAGCAAAGACTTGAAGGGTCTTCACGATGACGCTGGACGGCTCGACGTTCGAGTGCAATTGCAGAACGGATACATTCCTCGATGTTGTCCCAAGGGCCTCTGTTGAATCCCGGCTCGTCATGGAAAGGACGCCACCACAACAGGTTGGCGATGGGACCAACAGTTGATGAGGCCTCAAAGTCGGAGAATCTGCGGGCGAAAGCCTCCGGCAACAAGGGTGCTTGGGGCTGGGAAGGAAAGTCCTCGCGAAAATACAGGCCACCAAGACGCGCGTACGGTAGGTAGGCTGCTCCCGCCATGATATTGCATACGGCCCGTACCATCTTCCTGACTGGTTCTCCGCGAGTCTCCGGGAGCGTCCATTCGTGATGGAGCGGTACACCGGCAATGTCCTCGAGGATAATGTAAGGCGAGCTGACGGGGTTCGTCGCATCCTTGGCCCAAGCGAGCACTTTGGGTACGCGAAGTTTGACAACATTGCGCATCGCATGAAGGGTAGCCACTTCGCTCGCTGTAGCCCAGGACACCCCGGAGCCAAACATGCGAGTAGATGGAATACGTGCTATGGCAGTCTGGTCATTATTGAAGGTTAATCGAAACACTTTATTGAAGGAGCCTGAAGAATTGGTAGTAATGAGTAACTTGAATCCAAGGGATCATTAAGTCTCTTAACCTTCAGCAATCTTTATCATTTCTGTACAACCTGTCGCGCCAACCGAAACACAAGCCGAGGATATGAGTTCCTGTACGTTGTAGTCAACATGACGAAGAGCACGTTCTGGCACCAGTAAGTGTGAGGGGGTTCCAAAAACGAAAGACGGCTCACGTTCGCGGTCGTTGAAGAGCCAACGGGAGGTTGAATTATCGTAGAGTTCAAGCTTAGTTGGCATAATTTTCGGCATGACGAATCGACGCGCTGTGCATCTGGCCAAGGTGCTCATGGCAGTGTAAAGGAAAGAAGGTTATGCGGGACACACTCGTTCAGAAGCTGATCGTCGCCGGCCCACAGGGAGCCTGGCAATAGCACAGTTTGGTCAATCAAGGGGTTCCGTATTGACCATGACATTGACGCGCGCGTTTTCGAGAAAGAGCAGCAATGCCAACCACGTCCAGCTAACCAAGGGCAGCGGGATCAGCACCCTTGAGAAACTGGCCCCACAGTTAGTATTCACATGAGAAACGATATCTCATGGTTGTACTTAGCCTGTTGAAGCAGGTGGCACTATCGAGATCAGTGAAACTCTGTCTAAAGAGGTTAAAGAAGCGACGGACGAAGACGTTGTGTGAGAAATACTTGCACGTATCTGACTTACCGTGTTGTCGAGTCAGTCCGCCGGCTGCCGGTCCTCGAGCTTTACCTTTGCCAATGCGCGACCGCATGTCTTCCGTATACCCTCAACGTCCTATCTAAACGTGGTTTAGATTATTTTGGCTGCTCAACGCATCTCTGCGCCACAATAAGGTTACTTGTGTATCAGCATGACGGGCGTCGAAAGGATGAGATTAGACTGATTGTACACACTCAGTTCACAAGATGAAGGTCAATCTGTACCATTGATGAAACTGAAGACATTGACAAATAATAATTTTAAAGCAAACGTGGGAGAAAAGAAACAAGATGAACCTCAATGACGAGTGCACTAATCCAAGGCCTAGATGTCAAGCCTAGACGACGACGTCGGGGTGCGCATCGGGGAACCCGTTGGCCTTGATACGCTTGAGGAGCCACCAGAACGGCGTGGCATAGGTAATATCGGGGGACTCGCTCTTACCAGAACCACCAGTAAGCATGCCACCGATACGTCCACGGACGTCGACGATTACTGCGCCCGAATCACCAGGTTCTGAAAAACCGTCCGACCCGTGGCCATAGTTGATTATTGCCCACTCCATGGAGGTCTGGTGGATGGACATGTCGTGATAGTAGTCGCGAACGATGGAGAAGACGCCGTTCGCGCGGCCGATGGTGATGCCAGTGGCATTGCCGCTCTTGATGACCAACAAGCACGGTTTGCCGTCCGAGTCCCACATGTCGGGGTCGCGCATCAAGTCGTCGGTGACGGTGCCCACAAGCGGAAGCAGACCATCTTCGGGATATTCGAACTTCCAGTCGGCGCCGCGGGCGAAACATTTCCTCTCCAACTCACAGAATCTCAGAATTGTTCCTAGATATAAATGTTAGTAGGCGGTCTCAGTCAGATAGTCAAAACACACCGAGATACATCTTATTGCCCTGGAAGCCGTCACCGAGCTTAGCCCGGTCAACCTGGAAAACACCCCAATCCTCCGTGAAATGTTGCTCGCCGACGCCAAGACGGATGGCTGGGGAGCGGAGGATGTAGCCAAGGACACGGTTATAGAGTTTCCACCAGTCCTTCTTGACCTGATCAAGGAACACTACAAGTGCCGGGATCGCCTTCTCCGCTTCGTCCACCAGTGCCTGTGTGTGAATCCGGGATTCCATAGCATCCTCACTGTCAACGATGTTGGTGCCCTTCTCCCTCTCCTCAAACCATTCAATCTGCCTCCTCCAATACTTGATGTTGGAGTGGTGTGTTCCAATCTTGGATTTAATGGAGTTGACGAGGTTGGTAAAGGCTCCCTTGCCAAGCAGAAGAACTTCTTTGGGAGGCCGACTGGGGTGGCAAACATAGTCGACGTTGGCTTCCTTGGATCCAATGAGCACGTGACGGCACGAAAGGCCCAAAAGCCTATCGCTGCCACCACCTTCGGCGAGGTAGAGGGCCATCGTCCCCTGAGCATTGGGCGTGGACTTGGTAGAGATGCGGAGGCCAAGGGCGGGAGTGATTGGACTAACAACATCAACAAGTGGGTGAAAGTCATAGACGGGTTCGAGAAGCTGTGGACCGACCTCGCGCGTGTAGAAGGACTCGCGGAAGTCGACGTCGACGTCGGTAATGTGGTAGTCCTTGAGCAAGGCTAGCACATCCTGAGCCGCGTCGTGGGCAGCCGTAGGGGAGGTGGACTCGGGGAAGACGCCAATCCAGATGGTGACACGCCCGACGGCTTGCAGAGCCTTGCGCGAGTCTTCATCCAAGGACCCCTCTACATCCTGATTCTCGACCATCTCGAAACGAACAACATCTATCGTAGTAAATCGGACCTAGAAACCCCAATTAACACACTCCACGATATGATGGATATTAACTAACCGTGTGAGCATCCATAACCTCGACAACCTTCCAGCCCAACTCATGGTTCCAGACCCTCGTAATCGGATGGGTGAAGACTTCGCGCAGCTCCTTCTTAAGGGGACGGGTCCAAGGTCCGCGAGGTAGGGACCACGGCTCCTTACCAGTGCGGTAAAGTAAGGTAGGCTCAGAATGTAGACCTGCATAGTAGCACATGCCCTCCGTCTCAGAGACAGCATGCGGATCAGGAGTGTAGGAAGGAGAACTGGACGCGGCGTAGAAGGTTGACTTGGACGCGGCGGTGAACGAAAAGGTAAGATCATCCATAGCGTCATCCCGCTCGTACGTCGCAGCAAGGGAAATGTAATCCTTGAGAACGTCGTCAGAAAGCACTGAACGAAGAGAAGCAAAACGAGATGGTTAGCATGGGATAATCATAGAGAACCAAAGGGACAGACTGGTGTATGATTCAAAAGATAAAATGCTTGAGCAAGTTGACTGTTTTTATAGGTGAATGATTGTCTTCACATCCCTATAAAGTCGGGTTCCGAGACCATGTTCCGGGGCATCTTGTTGACGGTTCCAAACCTTTCAAACCACAGATCCAGAATTGATCTCTTCTATCCGTAGACGGGCCATACATTGTCGTAAGCGAGGAGTGATCGTCAGAGACTCAGAGTCGGTGCACGTGTTGTTCGTTGTGGGTCCCTTTCCCGTTTCTTTGCTGTTTGGCCATTGAGCAGCTCTCCCTCTGCTATTATTCTATTCTCTGCGGTCCTTTGTATGCATTGGTTTTGCCCTGCTCTCCACTTTGACTTATCCCCGTAATGTGGTGGGTTGTATGAGCATAACTTTTCGGTGTCGTGTCCATCATCATCGTTGCACAGCCTCCTTTCACATCCTATTATTGTTGCGACTTTGTCTAACGCGAGAGCCGAAACCATTGACCCACCATCTCAGCGGAGGGAGAGAGGGCGGAGCTGGGTGAGCGACGTCCGAACGACCGAGCGGGCGAAAGACGCGTCGGAAAGAGAAAAGAGGGCCAGTCGGTCTCAGCTCTCAACATCCACCATCCCTCAGCTCCGGGCCGTCTTCCCTCCCTCCCGCAACGACGATTTTTCCATTCCATCACGGTCTCTATACGGAAACCGTGCTGCCCTTGCGCTCAGGTCGAAATTCACCCAGGCCGGCTGCCTCCTGAATGCACCGGGAGAGAAGGAAACAGATGGTGACTGAAATGGGCGTTCATAAACGCGTCTGAGTTCAGGGTGTCGATAACGGACAGCTTTGGCTATCACATTCTGGGGCGTGCGCATGCGCTTGTTGGGTGTTGGTGTTACATGGTAAGCTTGGGAGGGTAGCTCATTATGATGATAGATCACGCAGACACTGTCTACGCCTGTCGAGACATCACCGACGACCGGTGTCTACTCCACTGCGTTCTTTTCGGGACGTGGATTCGGCCCCGCTCATCGGATGTGCATGTTGTTGGCTTCTGGGCTCTACGTCGCAGGAAGCGGGAGGGCGGCACGACAGAGTCTGGCGTGGCAGTTCAGCACCGTGCGATTAGATCTTCCCAAGAGCTGTTGGCCTAAGCGTGACGTTAACACGTTCTCCGTAGCCAACTTCAACCGAAATGGCGCGTGTGGGGATGGCTCATAATCGACTACCGTGTCCCCGAACTACATCAACACCACAACACTAACATAAGCTTTCAACGACACCCACCTTGCGTCGTATCCCCCTCGAACGGCCTCGATGACAGAATCCTTCCACCTACGTACCCTCGGAGTAGCCTTTCGCACGAGCAGCGATGTATTCCGCTGTCACGTCCTTATGCTCGACTCTTGCCGCTTCTTCTGACCAGCGATGTTCCCTTCTTGGAGTGCTATTGTCCGGTGGACTTGCTACGATGAGCGGTGAGGACGTGTGCGTTTAATCGTGTAAGTACATTGTGTCCAAGTTGTTTGCGGTAGTCTTCGTTCGTTGACAATCAAACGGGGCCTTCTATCGTCGTTTTTGAGAAGGCAAGTGGAGCGATAAGAAGAGCTCATCGTCATTTTTACATCAAGAGACATCGCTGGTAGCGGGGATGGAAAAGGCGATCAGAAAGTTCCGTTCAATGTGGCGCAAATGCTCCCCACCGTTTCCCGAACAACGAGAAAGATCTAGAGCCTATCGACAGGCCAGGATGCCGATCAAATGAGATCGGACATCTTGTAATTGCGAGTGCAAGCGACAGCCCAGGAGGAGAGAAACATGAATTTGGAAGATACATGAACGTACAGATGTATGTGAAATGAATGCATGGGTATGATATTTAGTAGTTTACAAGGGTCGCCATCGTTTCCTTATCGAACCTCGGCAATATTTGGCACTTGAAGGGTTCCAGTCGACTGCAAAAAGTGGTTGGTACGCGGACTCGAAGAAACAAGACGGACATACTTGACAGGCCCTCCCTCAGGCTTGTACTCCGGTAGAACAGGATGCCCATTCTCAACGACAGGTTCGATATCAAACGCCGACAAGCACATAGCAAGTGTGATAAACAGGGAAGCATCTGCGAGTAGACGCCCAGGACAGACTCTGTTTATACAGCGCAAGTCGATCAGGTACAGTCTCCGCGCTGGGGAGAAGAAAGCGCGTACCGTCTTCCAAATCCAAACACAGCGGTGCTAGGATCTTCCTCAGGTGTCGGTCCCATAAACCGCTCCGGACGGAATTCTTCAGGGTCCTTGTATACTTCAGGATCAAGACACATTTTCCTTCAAAGTTTAGCGTGAGTTGTGCACTGACACATGCTCCTCAGTTGCTTACCAGATGTTGAATGAAACGATACTGCCTTTAGGTATAAAGTATCCGTCGTGTACATCGTCTTCTGTTGTACAGTGAGGTAAACCTGTCGGTACTGCGGGATGTACACGCAAGACCTCTTGAGGAACACGTCAGCCCAAGAAGAACGCGAATGTGGGACTCTGCATACCTTTCAGCAAGGCATTGACGTAAGGTAAACTTTCACGGTCCTCAAAGCTTGGAAGTCGGTCGCGGCCTACCACATCATCAATCTCGGCTTGTGCTTTTTTCTGAATCGATGGATGAAGTGTCATGAGAAGGAAGAACATGTGAACGGTTATCGCCGTCTGAAAACTGTCAATGTGAGAAAGATCGGCCACTAGGGCGACTCACAGTTTCACCACCACCTGATGGCGAAGTGAGAATAAAGATTAAGGGGAAAGCATGAGAACCTACCACCAAACATTGACCCGGCAGCATGTTTGAGAGCATCTTCCTCTTCAGATGTCAACTTTTTCTTCAACCAATTCGCTGTGAACGATTCTTCGGCGGTTCCATTGGCCTGTTTTCAGCATGCATGAATACAAGATCAGCCTTGGCATCTCAGTACGTACGAGTGCTTTTTTGACAAAATTGAAGGGGCTGTCCACCATCGCCGGGTACAGGGGACGCCAGAGCCTAGCCGTCTTCTGAAAACCAGCGCCGGGGACCCACTCCGGTACATGACGCACTGTTGTGTCGTCCATAAGTAAACGGACATGAGCACTGAGATAGGACGTACGGAACGGCATTTGGTTTACCATGAACGCTCCAGGAGAACATCCCTTGTTGAAGGAAACCATTGCGTCGTTGCCGGCCTTGACGAACTCGTCATCGTTATCCTTCACTTCGTATCCGTACGCCACACGGAGGATGATGGCACCGGCGTGACTGAAACGCGTAAGATAGAGGCTATTAGCGTATCTCAATAACGTACTGGAAGCAATGCTCGAAAAGTAGGTTTGGATAGCGCAAGCATAATTGAAGGAACTTGCGTGCATGGGTTTCTTCTTGCGGCCAGAAACGTTTCAGCGCGGACGGATTGCCCAACTCCTCGTGGAATGTCTTTCGGTACAGCTTGAAACGCGATCCATACGGTGTGAAGGCCATCGCGTTGTTCCAACCCATCAAATCGACCGCCATAGGCACATGCGGACGCGAAGAATATACGGCATTTCTCCTCTCCAGGATCTCATTGGCCTTTTTCACAGTATTGACACTGACTATGTGCGTGCCAAACGCCGAGGCTGAGACGAGAGGACCTTTTTGAGCCGTCAGTTTTAATGGCAAAGTCCTGAACCTGATGAGATAGTACCGTAGGTGTCTGCCCATTGGCCATAGGTCTTCCAGTCGAACTTGGTTGGAAGATCGAAGAGGTTTCCCAACAAGGGCAGACCAGGCGGTCCTGGAGGTAGAGGGAACTTGGGACGTTTTGTCAGATAACGTCCGACTATTAGCGCACCCAGCGCGAGCAAAGCAATTTCGATGATGGACAGCATGATGCTGTTGAAGACAGTGGACCAGAGGCGATTGATGGACAGCCGTCCTGAAATATGTCCCACTCAAGTCCCACTGAATGTGTGAGAGTCGCGTAACACACCAAATTCTGATCAGAAATTGAGGAAGACACATAACGGGGTTAACCCATAAGGATTGATTCTAATGTATCGCCATATGACAGGACAGGACGTTGGAAGCGAGATTGTATCAAGGGAAGTCGACGAGCTGGGAAGATACGGAACGTCGTGCTCTCCAGGCAACTCCAAAGGCTAGAAGCGTCCTGAGCGCCTGCGAATCGTCAGCATCGAAAATGGGTAGTCGGGCGACAACGTACGGTTTTACGAAAATCTGCGGAGCTGTCGTCCTGCATCGGTACACCTCCTGGGCCCTTTATGTGGCGTTTCCGTAAATTCCGACCCGGAAGGGACCGAATGTACGAAACCAAAAACACTGCATCCCGTGGAACCTTATAATCGCCCTAAAACACACTCGCAGTACAACTTGCCAAAGGGAGACGTGGTCGTGGTAGAACAAGCATGATCGAAGTGTCACGGCGTCGGACGGTACCTTTAAGTCACCGATGACCCAGACGGATCGCTCGGCGTTCTTCGACTCATGCATCGTTAAATTCAATCCCAACACGTCGATTGTTCACAAACACGTTACTATGTCAAGAATACACACACGGCTCGCTACATTCAGATCCACGGAGTACATCTATATATGCGCCTGAAAGGTTCCGCAGCCAGTGGTCGGCTCATCCTGACGACGTCTTCATATTCTTGTCCGTATACGTATCCTGTGAACGGAGATGAGTTCATGTGGTACCCGTCATCGAATCCCCCACCGTCGTCTTGTTAATATGAATGGAGATGGCTTGATCTGTCTCGTACTGCAATCAAGGACCATCAAATATATCCTCCTCTCTCTCTATGCGACTCACCTGCGCAGTACCCGTACGAACACGGATCTGAGACAGAGAGAAGCTCTCATGATCGTACGCGGAGTTGGTGTTGCTCGAGCCAACAGATTTTCGAATGAAACTTCTTGCGTTGAGAGTGACAAATAGGGAATTTGTGTACACTGTCGTGGTTCAGCCATGGTCTTGCGATAGTGAATAGTAAAAGGACGCACGCCGGTCCACTGAGGAAGAATAAGAGGGTGAAGCAACAAGGCCGGAAGGAGGACTCACTGATCAAGTAGAACGACATGTAGATGAAGGTGTTCGACAACGTATTGAGCTATACAAGAAATCAGTTCCCTCCGTCTTGCTCCCCGTGCAGTTCATACCGTTATCACGTCTGCAATGGCGCACACACTTGTCGGTATACCTAAACGCAATAAGAAACGCGTATTTGTCGCAAGAAGAACACGCCACACCAGTATTGAACGTGAAGACGATCTTCATACTCAAAAGGTCAGCACCTTGATCAACACAGCAGCAGAGTGTTCTTACTAATCGATTCAAGAGATCCTTGGTCCTCTTGAATTCCGTTTTGGATTTTTGAAGGTACCAGATCATGCACACTGTGATGGCAATATCGGTCACCGCGCCGAACGTGTTCAGAATAGTGCAGAGTGTCTAGCATCGATGGTTACTCCATTTGTACAAAAGGGCGACACGCTTCGAGCTCACCGACTGTTGGACCAGCTCGCCCAGCGACGCGTAGTTTAAGCTACAAGTCGGGAATCAGCTTCCGAGTCGCGCGCGCGTTATTTTGGTTGAGATATCGACTAACGTTATGGATGTATACACTAGACGTTCGCGTCAGATTGAGGTTCATTCCATGTCCTGGGCGAGGACTTACCATATATTAGCACTTCATAACAAGGCCTTCGGTGAGTAAAGTCTGGGAGATCGCGGACTGTAGGAACGTACCCAACGAAGCGATCGACAAAGCGGACTGCAACGAACTCAGCGAAGGATCAGAAGGCCCATTGTTGGATGAGAACTTACCACGAAGCCAGCAACGAAATAGTTCCGACTCACTAATGAAGCATTGGAGAAGATGAAGAAGAAACGCATGGGGACAACGACGTACATCCGAAGATACGCCAGCAGTAGAACCTAGGACATTCCATGTGAATTCTACTACACGCAGCCTGGGAAGAGACACTACGCACTGTTGAACCGCGAAGGCAAGTGCACCTCCGAAATACAACTCGATCATGATCGTGCTGTTTCCCAGTGTTAATCAAAATACTGCCATGGAAAGGATGGACGCACCCCTCCATCCGCGTCATGGCCAGAGGATCGTTGTGATCTATCATCAAGCTCACTCAATGTCTCAGGCGAAGATGGAGGACGGGGACTACGAACTGGTGACAGCATATTCGTATACAGCAACTATAACGACCACTTCAGTGACATTTAATTTCACATTGAGCGGAGAACGCACCGCAAAGCAAAGCCTGTTGAACAGTGTCGCAGATCAGGACGAAGGCAACCTGCGTACGAAGGCCGTAAACTACACAATACTATCGCAGTCGCCAAGAGACAACTAACCAAAAGTCGGATGGCTAGATAGTCATTTTTGCTGTGCCTCTGGTAGTAATACCAAGCTGTTGGAAGGGAATCAGAGTCAATCGCAAGCTCGAACATAAAGTAACGCGCCTTGAAGACATCCAACTAAGTCCCGAGAACTGTCAAAGCGAAATTGACGAGGCTAGTTTCAGGCTTACCGCCGTACAAGCTGAAGAAAAACTCGACATCAGCTTGTGAATTCAAACGTGCCAATGACCTGATTACATTGAAGTGATGACGATGGAATCATAAAGGACGCCGAGTCTGGACGTTCGAGAGTCTGCGTAAGAATCTGTCCCATCCATAGGACAACACAGGACGTACGTGTTGTGTACGGTCGCAGCTACCGCCATAGTTGGTTGGTCACCTTCACTGGTAAATCTCGTTTGATGAAAGTTTTGAGAGCTGTCAAGAGAAGCGCAGACGACGGCGGACAGAACCCTGCACACATCCTGCCAGCACCATTCTTTAAGGATTCCCTTCGTGAGACTTCCTTGCCCACATGGGTACCTGCGGTTTCCAAAAGGTCGTCACATCAAAAAAACTATATTGAACACGAAGGGAAGGGCGGACTTGACGAAACATTCCTCTGCCGTTATCAATGATTCGTATTCTTGGTACGGCACCCACCCTTGGTGGCTTTAGGGTGAAAAGCGCACTTTACTTACCTATGCGGGCATCGTACATGCCAAAGAGCTTCGGACACAGTTCCGGACGTGGACGTGGGCCCAATTACTGTCAAGTGACATACGACGCAGAAAGCGCGCGCAGCGTAGGAGATCCAGATTATTAGCCAAGACGCCCAGGATGGATAGAGTGCCCTGCAGCACCAATTTACCAGAGGTAGATGCTTGATGGACGCATGGCGTCAAAGAATGTCAGCCAGGAGCCTGTACGTCAATGACAGCGGCGTCATGTGCAACGACTCCGAGCGCGCCGGTCACCTAAGAGAATTCGCGTGAGAGTTTTTTTTGGCTCGTGGCGCATCTGATGTCGAACAACCGCTTAGCCTTGAACGCCGGGGGCTTCGGAGCAGTCGGTACTGATAATTAAAGATTCTGGAAACACAAGCGAGTCGAAGCCACACTTTAAGTTTCCGCTAGCCTTGCACGGATACATGTGGGAAGATTTCAAGCTGCGAGCCCGGACGTGTTGAGCATAGAGCTATATCTGGTGTGGAGATGTGAAGATGGGACGAAGGAAGTTTCTGATCACATTGACAAGAGTGTAAGATGGAGAACCTCGGTTTCTTGAGAAGGGGCAGGTGTGGTTACGCGTTCACGTTAATTTCAACGCTACTTGCGAAGTTCCGAAAGGCGAGATGAAAATTGCGTGTAGGCCGTATACTTTTTTTTGAAGGTAAGTGGATACCAGAAGCAGGTGGGTGCCAGTACGTTGTCGTGGCAAGTGTTCAACACGAAAAATGTCACCTGACTTGTGTAATTCGACGTCGGGCTAGCCAAGTTCCAACGTTTTCGGTCAGGCCGTGGATGGATTAATTACGAGAAAAACAGATTTATCGGTCACCATTGAAATGCGAAGGAGTACTGGATACAGCCTTCGCTTTCAGAGCTTGAGGCCCGCTTCAATTACTCATCACGTGCACAATCGCGTCGCGTCGCCAAGTCTCAAGCAGAGCGATCTGATCCAACCAAACGAAAGCTCTCCACAACCATCAGGGTATGATAAATTTCCAAGTGTCGGCAATGTCGAAATCGGTGGCGTCGGTGAGCAATGAGTCTGCACGCTTACTAATCGGGATCGTTGCGGTCAGTGAGTCCGTAAGACGGTCTGAAGCTCAACGTAGTTTATATATAAGTAAAGATTGTATATAGAATACAAGAGCTTATTTATGACCCCGCCGTCTCCGAGTCATCTCAAGGCCAGACCTGCCATCTCGGATGGACGCGGCTGTTGAGAGTTGCTAACCACTCAACTATGGCAACTCTCAACAGCGGCGAATTCCTCATTCATATCAACAGGCGAGTTCACAACTTAAAAATGCTACATTGCGTCATGACGTCGAAACTAGTAGTACATACAGAAATACACCTTACTCGCAAGTTCCTCGTTACAACCCACTCCACTCAAAGCCCCTCTCCAACCCAACACTCCCGCCCAGCTCCAACACCTCACTACTCGTCCCAACCTTCACCTCATACTCCCCCTTCTCAACAACCCAGCACTCAATCTTATCATCCCAATACGACACCGCGTACTTATCCAGCCTCACCGTAACCTTGTCCGTCTTCCCCGGCTCGAGATCGCGCACCTTGGCAAAGCCCCTCAATTGCAAAGGCGGATGCGTGAGGTGGCTCGTCTTGGGGAGAGACATGTACACTTGCACCACCTCGCTCCCCTTGACAGACCCGGTGTTGGTCACGTCGAGGGATGCGGTGAACGAGACATCCTTCTCCGTGAAGGAAGGTTTGGAAACGGAGAGATTGGATAGAGAGAATGTCGTGTAGGATAACCCGTGGCTGTGGTCGAGGTAAGTATAGGGTGATGTGTGCCACACTTGGACTCACCCGAATGCAAAGGCGGGTTTGATGTTCCGATGCATGTAGTGCTTGTATCCGACGTACAGATCTTCGGCATATCGCACCTGATGACGATGATGCTTAGTGCCCCACAGAACGACCTGAAAGACAACTCTTACCTTTCCATTCTCGGAGTGGAAATGCCCGTACGAAGGCACATCTTCTTCCACCTTCGGGAACGTCAAAGACAGCTTCCCCGACGGATTATGCTTCCCGAACAGAACGTCGGCCATCGCATCCCAGTCGTGTTTCCCAGTACCACTTGAGAGTGAGATTTAGAATACACACGACGAAGTCAACGAGCATCACGTACGAATGCACTATGGCGGGTACCTTGTCCGCCCACGGCAAAGTGATAGACGATCCCTGACCACAATATATCAGCAACAATAATTTTTAAGGACGTGTAATCTCATACTCACCGCTTGGGTCACGACGACGGTCTTGGGGTTGGCAGCAACGACTTTGGCGACGAGTTCATCAGAGCGTCCAGGAAGAGCAAGAGTCTTGCGATCATATCCTTCACTTTCCCAATCCGCATTGATGCCGACGACAGCGATGACAACGTCGGCCTCCTTCGCAAGACTTACAGCCTCGTTCATGAGCTCGTCTGCATCTACTACCACCGCACCTCCCAGGCGTACACCGGGGTTACTAAAACGCAATTAAACAGTAATTAATGAGCACGACGACGGAATGCGTACCTATCCATCACAACCTCATCCTCATCACCGTCCGCAGGTCCCCGAACATTACAAAACTCGACGAAAATTTCATGGTTTGTATTAGCCTTGAGGCGATAAACACCCTTCTCTTCCTTCGTGCCCGAGTTGAAAAACGCGTCGCCTCGCCTCTGTCGTTGCCAGTTATCAATGACAAGGTTTCCATCGACGTAAAGCCTTGCGCGCCCCGCCACCTCCAATCCAAATTCAAAGTCGCAGTCGGATGGCCGCGGCTTTAGGTATCCACGAAGCTTCAGAGTCCACCGGCGGGTCAGGCCCTTGGGGTAGGAAGTGCTGATGAACATGCGCGTCTCGTCAATAACACGCGTCTCCATGGGCTCGGAAAGAGGCTTCATGCTCTCGTCGCTCTCGTGGGAGTGCCAGTATCCCGTCCATCCGCGCTCGCCCTTGTCCGTCACCATTTCGTAGTCGAGAGTGGGTAGCGACTTGAACGTTCGGGCGCCTTCGGAGTAAGTGACCTCTACGCCTGCAAGCGCGTTGACGATGCCCTCGTAAGGCGTGATGAAGTACGAAGACTTCAAAGCCGCGGAACCACCGCCAGACACGACGATAGCCTTCGCATTGCCACCAACGATGGCGATCTTCTTCAAACCACTGGGCTTCAAGGGTAAAATATTGTTATCGTTCTTCATTAGGACGATGGATTCAGCAGCGAGACGCCTCATGAGGTCGCGAGTCTCGTCAGTGTCCACCGTGCGCTCGATGCCGTCGCCATCCAGTATTTCTGGGCACTCCTTCGCACACCGTTTCACCAACTCCAAGACGCTGCGAGCGCGCTCTTTGATCGTGCGGAGCGTGAGCTTCTTAGACTGAATAGACCGCGTCATGAGGTCCAGTGTTCGCCACTTGTTCGTACCAGGCATTTCGAGATCCAGTCCTGCGTTGATACCCAGATCTACACTGTAGATACCAAACCTGGCGCGGATGTCAGGAGATCACGATAAGGTTGGGAAGCACAACATACCAATCACTCATGGTCATCCCGGTAAAACCCCATTCCTCACGAAGGACTTTCTTCAGAAAGAAGGGATTCTCGGAGACATGGGTTCCGTTGACGCGGTTATAGCTGCCAAAGAATTTAGGAGACGTCCAAGTTTAAAATACGTAAGTCTTACGCAGTCATGAACGACCACGGTTTAGCGTGCTTCTGGGCTAACATGAAAGGGAGCATGTAGACCTCCCGAAGTGCCCGGTCGCTAATGATACTGTCGTAGCCAAAGCGGTCGTCTTCCTTGTCATTACCAACAAAATGCTTGATAGTCGTGCCAATTCCTCCGGATTGAACACCTTTGACATACGCAGAAGCAATCATGCCAGACAAGTATGGGTCCTCGGCGAAACTTTCAAAGCTCTGTATGGTAGCGTTAACGGTTATTCAGTCAGGAATGTCGTATGTAACCTACCCTTCCACCGAGCGGATTCTAGAGAAGACAATATCAGTCATCTCCATCAAGATAACGAAGAGTGAATCAGATTCATACGCGTTGAATGTTGCAGGTCGGGGCAAGGATGAGAGATGCAGCTCGCAACTTGGATTCTTCGGCCAGAAGTTTCAATCCGACAAGCTGGATGAGATCGGTGTCCCATGTCGCACCCATCGCAGTGGACGACTATGAGAGGTATAAGTGAGGGTTTCAAGAGCTTGGAGACGCGTGCTTACCGGAAGACATTTAGCTGGAGTACTCATAAAGAAATGGTTTCCTCGGACGCCATTAGGGCCATCAGACACCTAATACACACACACATGAACTATGTTTTCATGGAAGATCAATCTCATACCTTGATAGCGGGAACGCCGAGACGTTCGATGGCATGCGTGTGCCAAAATCCAACGCCAGCAGTCAAGAGGATAGCTTCATCACTCGTCAATTGCTCGACGATATCATCGATATTGGCATTGGCAAAGTCAGATGGTGGCATGATGAAAGAAGGCTTGGTACAGGCGAGCGATTTCGGTGTCCGTATTTAAGGCATTTTGGAGCACCGTCGTAAAGTCCAGGTTCCGAGGTTTCTCCGGGGCAATATCGGTTCTAGCTCGGAAGGAGAGCGTCAGGTGTTGATAAAGCGTCAATGAGAGCGGGTAAGATGATCAATCTTGAGTCCTCGAGGTCGAAACCGCGAAACAGTTTCTTGTTAGAATAAGAGGTGAGACTCGGCGCAGCAATTACAGTCCGAGTCCGAAAAAGGGAGCATGATTGTAGTCTAGTCCATGCCCAAAGTCTTTTTCGACGCGTCGCAACGCGTTCGGAGGATTGGAATGAGCAGCAGTGATAGTGTTGAAGGTTGGTTGAAGGACTAGTTGAATGTGATCTGTGCCGAGTCGGTGCCTATGCGGACACTCGTGCCGATTACCTCCATCTGAGGCTCGCACTATTTTGGATCCGCCATCGACGCTTCTCTTCTCATCGCAATGGCCGCCACAGTCCGCATCCTCATCATCAACCCCAACACTAATGAGTCGATGACCCAGGGTTTGAAGCCTATCGTCGATGCCACCCTTTCTCTCCACAACAACGTGCAGTGCGACTTGTTTACCTCTCCCAAGTCGGACACGGCGGTGGGCTCAGTAAACAGCATCAACTCTCCAGAGGACGCGCTACAGTCCGCACTCTACTGTCTTCCCCATCTCAAGCCCCTAGTCGCGAACGGTCGCTACGATGGCTTTCTCGTCGCTTGCTACTCAGAGCACCCTCTCGTATCGATGCTATCAGATATTACGCCGAGCAAAAGAGTAACTGGCATCTTCGAAGCCAGTATCATGGCAAGCTTGGGTTTGGGAAAGTTTGGTATCGTCACGACTGGGAAAGTATGGGAAGCGGCTTTGACGCGTGGTGTGGAGCGTTTTCTGGGCATCGAAGGATCCAATTCAACCAAGTTTGCTGGTGTGGAAAGTACTGGGTTGACAGCGGCGCAATTACACGATTTCGATCCCGATACTGTCCGGCGAAACATTGAGCTTGCTACTGTGAGATTGGTGGAAAAGGAGAAGGATATCAAAGCTATCTGCGTAGGATGTGCAGGTATGGTCGGGTTCGATGACGCCATTCGAAGAGGTGTCGCCACTGTACTAGGAGAAGATGGCGGTCATGATATTCGTATCGTTGAAGGCGTAGCCGCTGGGGTGCAGTGGTTGATATCAGCCTGCAGGCTTGCCAGTGCATGATTATCAGAACGCTGTCCCACGATTTGCAGACGCCTATGAATGCAACAATACATTCTTCTGCACGATAGCGCAACGATAGTGTGTCAGTCTGGTTAACTCGACGAGTGATAATACAACCTGTTCAGGATATTGCGACAACAAAAGACAGGGCTCTCATAAATACGGTATTTCCGGCCTACTCGCCGTCAAAAGGTTCTACTCTACGAATACATCTAGGCTGTGGTTTGTCGCATTCAGGTGGTTCACCATCATCTCGAGGACCTCTAAAACCGAATGGCCACGTCGGAAGATAACAGTATTCCTAGAAAACTCATCAGCCTCGCTGGCGAAGAACGTCGCAGTCGTGACAAACCTCAAATGTACAGGCAGGCCGACATGTTATCCAGACGCCCCAGTCAAGCCAGGCCATCAGCGTATCAACCGCAGTCTTCCACTCCAAAAGAAGCGCAGTCGGTGCTTCTTTCGCCCACGGCGCCTCGACAACAACATCTAATCCTGCCAACACACCCTGCGCCCACATCTTCGTCGCAACACGACAAATCTCCTTATTGGTCTCATAAAGCGAATCCAAAATCAGCCTTTCAGACACCGTCAACTCCAGAGACGCCACAATATATTTCGTATGCGTCTCCGAGCACCATTCATAAATCGGCGCCGCCCATGAGAGCTCGTTCGGCACCGGCACAGCAGAATGCAGGTTATACGGCTGCGTGATCGCCTTTAGCTGCGTTTGAACGCGTTTGGCGGTGCGGAGCTCCTCGATGTCGGTCTGGTTGAGCAGATATCGAATCATTTCGAGGCGGTTCGCGTAGCGATCAACGACCACATGGACAAGTGAAGTCCAATCGACACCAGATCCCCGCCCGTGGGGAGTAGTGACTGCTTGCTCTAGGCGCGTCATAACGGCTCGCGCGTCCTGTTCGCTGATGCCGTCGAGTCGATGATACCAGCGCTCCTGCCCGAAGCGATGTGGGATCAAGCTGGGTACGAGGGAGGTGTCGTAGAATGACACGATACGCGCATAGTCGAGTTGGATGCGTGTATCGCCTGGAGAGCAAATTATGAGTGACAAACATAAAAATAAGAAGGACGAAGCCGTACCGGGGAATTTGTTGTGCCATGACCCAGAGTGAATAACCTCACTGAAGGGATTGTTGGCAAAAGATGAGGGATCGAGTGGTGGGTAGTGTGGTGGAAAGTCTCCGTGAAGTGCGCCGTCGTGAGGTTTATCTGATCGACTTCCTGGAAATCCGCCACCAGGAGGACCACCCGGACCACCTGGAGGACCGCCTGGAGGACCACCCGGACCACCCGGTGGCCCCGTCCCCCTCCAGGACCTCTCCGTCCATTGGACTTCAAATTAAGAAAAGACGCCACCTCAACTCCCACTGTGAAATCACACAGCATAATCTCGCTATAATAACCACCTTCAGGTTAACCCTCCACAACAATGAAACACGCTCTCACAAGTCCATTTCCATCCTCACAAACCCGTCCAAACCAAGCTTCACACCCCATGCGCACAGGTCCGCGAGCCGGCGCTTCTCATTAAACGACCACTCGGGGACGATCTTGCCCCACGCGACGATATCCTGCGTATCCATCGGTCCGTCGACCATCTTGGCGGCGCTGCTGCCGTCAAAGTAGAGCACATTTAGCGCGCGCGTAGTCACGACGGTGAGCTGCCAGCACCCTTCCTCCTTCGAGCCGCGACAGAAGGCATACGAGTGTTCTGGATCTGTAGCAGTCCATTGCGGTTCGGTGGGAACGTTGGCGTCGCCGCGCCCGTGGTATAGGAGCGTGCCGACGGGGACGATGCCGGGTATCAAGTTGTGTCCTAATGAACGTCAAAGGTGAGAGGAAGCGAAGCGAGTGGACACCATACCATTGCGGTATCGGGTATTAGGCCAATGCTGCAGAAAGGCGCTGACGGTATCAAAGATAAGGTGTCCAGTCGAGTTGACGTTCGGTTCGAGATTCAAGTCCCAGGTATCGGTATTGGTATGGAAGGGAGTTTGGGAAGCCCATGCGGAGGAGGAGAAGAACGCGAGCGCTCCAAGCACCCAATAATGCATGGCGGCTGAGGCCTGCGAAGGGCTGATGGCGCCATGCTTTTAAGCAACCACACTCGCAGTTCGGTGACCGCGTTCCGCAGCAATTTCTCCGAAGTAACGGTATTTCTAATCTTGTTATCTGATAAGTAACGATTTGTCCCTCTACCTGGGACCAAAAGAGGACCTCTTGGATTCCTCTTCGAAATCGTTTGGACTGGTAGGAACGACTTTAGGTCTCTTCACGTTCAGCCCACTTCATCACGAAACATTGAAAGGCTAGACGTTTTCGGTGGCTTTGTAGACGCGTACGAGCAATGGATCATCTGATTCCATCAAGGTATGTGTATAAATCAGTATAGAGTATGAATGAGTGCATGTCAATAAGCGCGCCTGGCTCAAGCAGAAACATAACACGTTTTCAACGGCTTGGACGCAGATGAAGCCGGTACCGAGGAAGTTTCCAAAGTGCTCACTGCGCATGGGGAAACGCTCGTGGAGCTGGCTGCGCCGGGCCTCCTCGACAACCGACCTGTCGGAAACGCTCCAGTGTAAGTATTTGACAGACAAATGCGCTCGGGAAGACGAAACCTACGTCGTCGTCGCAGCACTGGGAACCACAGTGGGCACCGTCGTCGGCTGCAGAGCAGTGTCCTACGTCGCGGTAGTAGGCCAAGGTGTACTCGTAACGGGGAGAGCCGACAATTGTCCTGCAGTTCATTCATTCGGCATCAATACCGGTCCGAAGCCCCGTCGTCTTACGTACACGCGTCTGCATCACCACCGCCACCATGTCTGCAGGCGTCGGTTCAATTCCATTTCTCAAGGTAAGCGGACTATCTGCTGTTGCTATGTCATTCCTATGCTCGATCCTTCACGATAGGAGCCACCCAGCTTTATCACCACTCAAATGCGAAAAGATCATCTCCGCCGTACAGTACCGGAACTGGCTCGCATCTTCGAGAAGCTCATAGAGCAGCACGGTCCACATCCTTACCTCCTAGTTTTTCTTGGGAATATCATTCGGACCATGGATGGCGGAAATTTGCCTGCCGTCAATTTATTCCGTCAAGCATGCTGACTCTGCATTCGTCTGCAACCTCACTGAACTTGATTAGGCATCTGTTACTCTGGCTGGATTTGGTCTCAAAGATGAAGAGCTCGCCGATTGGATTTCCAGCACAGAGACAGACGAATTACGGAATGCAGAGGAAGTTCTTGAACTTTCGAGAAACTGTGAGTTTGGCGTTCTCTGGCATGGCGGCTCCATTTGACTTTTTATGTAGTAATCTACAGACAGAATTGGAAACCCACCAGGGAGCACAAGTTCCCATTCAGTAACCCGCAAGCGCCACCTGGACACGAAGAGATCAAGGCGGTCTGGTCTGCGCTTTTTTCTCACGATCCAGACCTGTTGCGGAAGTACTTGGTTATGCTCGCCATTGAGACTAATCACGTCGAAAACACTTTTTTGATAACCGTTGGAGTGTGTCTCTTACATACATGTTGTCATCAAAACCTGGTTGACTGTGGGTTCAGTCCATGCAAGATCTCATTCGCAAAGGCATAGTGGTTGAGGCAATCAAGGCTGAGGCGGCCAGCAAGATCCGAGATCCACTAACGATCCAGAGCATCATCAACGATACTCTCGCAGTAGGTAGACAAGTTTCATTTCCGTCACTTGCTCACCGTCTCTCGCCAGGCATACGAGCTTCTCACCCCGGTCTTGAATGACCCCACAAACTTAACTCCAACACTAGTCAAAGACGTCCATGCCCGCCTTATGCGTACCTGCAAGTTTGGGAACTCATATATTCCTCCGGGTCAGACGAGAACGGAGACTAAGCAGACCATACACATAACTGGCGCATATAGCATCCAATGCTGTCCATATCCTGAGGTGGATGACGAACTAGAGTATATCTGTAAGATGGCTAAGGTGAGCACACGTTGGCGAAAGGGTCACCTCAACTACTTAAGATGACCGTTTCTCTCAGCAATACATCAAGAACGTTCGAAATCCATTTGCCTCGGCTAGTTGGGTGCACCTGATTCTCGCGCGCTGCCATCCATTCAACGTCTGTTTTACTTGAGTCGTTCTAGCGGCGCTGTTTAACATAATTCAGGATGGCAACGGGCGTACTACACGACTTATTGCATCGCTTCCGCTCCTGCTTCATGGATATCCGCCGATTTCAATCACCTTGAAGCAGCGTATGCAATATTACGAGGCCATTAATGAGGTATAACGGCCTCATATTTGACTTGGACTGTATTTACACATGTCAGGCATTCGACGGAAACCACGGTCCTTTGATTGATTGCATCCTTGCGGGGATGCGGAACACACTTAAACAGGTTCAAGAGCTCTAATAGTTCCAAACCATACAAACTGTATCATACGCTGTTGTCTCTCTGTATGTACTACGAAAGTTCATGTTGGCAATCGGGGATGATTTCCGAAAATTATTCATTATTCGATGGAAAGCTTATCGATGAGAGTAGTAATATCCCCCACCACCTGTAATTTTCTTTGTGTTTCGAGGACCAGTTGAACATTATAAATATAGGGTATGAACGAGTGAAAGTCGACGTCAATAAGCGCGCCTGCATCAAGCAGAAACATAAAAAGTTTTCAACGGCTTGGACGCAGATGAAGCCGGTACCGAGGAAGTTTCCAGAGTGCTCACTGCGGAAACGCTGATGGAGCTAGCTGCGACGGCAGCAGAACTAGCCTCGACAAAGGCAGCAGAAACCGACCCGTCGGCAAAGTCCAAGGTAAGTGTTTCACAAAAGCGGGAAAGACGAAACCTACGTCGTTGTCGCAGCAGCACTGGGAATCACAGTGGGCACCGTCGTTGGCTGCAAAGCAGTGTCCCACGTAGCGGTAGTGGTCCAAGGTGTAGTCGCAACGGGGAGAGCCGTCCATTGTCCTGCATACAAGTGAATTTCATAAAATTGGACACTATAGCAGTGAATACAGGTAGTGAAATCCTCATACTGCTACGGCGGGCCCAGGCGTCCCCTGTAACGCGCCTCCCGTAGTTTGCAAGCGGGGGAGCGTGAGAATCTACTTTCCAATTAAATTCAAACTCCGCCGCTAACAACGAGGCACAGGTGAGGGCATACAAATCGAGCCTTTTCACTGATACTCATCCACTGGGACCTTGCTTGATCCACCACGTACTGATGGCTACCGAGACGACTCTGTTTTCCAGCTTTCTTATGCTCCCATCCGAGCTCTCAGATGAAATTTTTGGAGAGGTAAGGCACCCTCGTTTGCATTCATGGCAGAGGGCTTTATACTGTCGACATTTCCAGCTTGAAAAAGCGGATCTACAACGACTGCGACTTGTTTGTAGAGCCTTGTCCAAGTCCCGCACCATTCAAGAAAAACTGTTTTCTACGCTTTACATCCACTTGTACAAGTACAAGCCCCAGACTCCGAACGTCCTGCCCTTGGCTTCTTTCTGTGCTGCAGTCAACTCAGGCAGAACGGACATTGCCTCATTTGTTAGGCGTCTCGACATACAGGGAGAACACTGGCACTGGCTCCCGTCCGATGGAATAGTTGCTCTTGCAAAGCGAAACCTGAAAGCGCTATTTTCGGCCCAGCGACGTCTTGTGAAGGCCTTGATTGAGATACTTCCGCATCTCAACGGCGTTACAAAGTTGAAGTAAGCCCATTTCGTTACAAAACACTTGAAAGGTCTGACGTCTCTGCAGTCTGTCCTTTGTTTCCCAACCAAACATGGTCAACAAACCGCTCATGGATAGTTTAACGAGCATGCCGTCAATTTCGGAAGTGACGATGTTCGATAGCGGCGGCGTATTTCGTCCTAAGAACGAACCTCACTTTCCATTGGGCTTTCGTGATTTGGAGCGTTTCACGATTCACGGCATCTTGAATGAAACCGACTTCACTTCTCTATTACAACACAGCTGTCGCACGCTCACTCATTTAACCTGCGCAGGAATCGGCGAGTTGCAGTTGGCCAATGTCTCACAACGTTGGCGAGGCGTACCGCTTCGTTTCATATCCACCAACTACGACTTTCCTGCGACTGTGTGGAAAGCCTTCTCTAAGACAGGAATATGCTTGGAACATGTAACCGTGCGCCATCCCATCCAGCGCGCTGGCTTGCTAGCATACCTTGATTCCTATTCTGGCCTACACTCTTTGTCGATCCGGATGGCTAGTGCGGAATCATTTCCTTCTGAGGCTCTTCACAATTTCTTCACAAACACGCTTGTGAAGCACAAGGAGTCGATCACGTCAGTCGACATCTACCCCATGAATCGCACCTCTTGGTCATGTGATGCCGAAGCTCTCTTAGCTCTCAACCAATGCACACGACTTTCAATACTTCGTGTGAATATGGATCCTCAACAATCGCCTAATCCCATCGTGCGCCACTCATTTAAGTACTCCCAAAGATGATTCTTGACTGCTTATTCAGGCTGTATTTCTCGACCTCCTCCCGTCCTGGTGCAACCTTTCGGAGGTGGAATTCTACACTCCAGACGAGGCCATGGATGTCGGTATTTTGGCAGTGGTCGTTGACCGTGTCCTAGCCTTTCGCAGTTTTCAAGATACCTATGCAATGAAGATGTTCCACTTTCGTTGCTCCATCTGGAAGATCACACCCGAGGTCTTCGAGGATGATTCCTACGGATTTTCAGCCACTGTTTGTCAAAATGGGCATCCCCACGATGGCGAACCATATCGGGGAGCGGCCCAGCATCGTAACTGGTGGTGGGCATCTGATTTTGCTCATCCTCGTTGAACCTCTCGTAGATTTAGCTGTTGTAGGCCTCGAATATATATGAATAAACATTATACTAGATGTACTGTAGAAAAAATGAAATTACAGTACCTATAATGTGCGATCAGTAATCAGTCTCATCCATATCATTCTCTTCCGTGTACCACTCATCCTCGACTATCATCGACGTGTCTGATGCGGAAATATGCGCTGCCGACCCGGGCTTGAAGGACACCCTGTGATGCCTGGAGTAGCGAGAGATGTGCCAGGAACGCGTTCTTGAGCTCTGCTCGCTTCTCATCAACTTTGCCCACATGCGACTTGGATCCAGGATCCCCAGAGTCGTCTAAGCTTCTCCAGTTGGAGGTCAAGCTTTGCACCTGTCATACCCTTCGCTATGATGTCCTCGAAGCCCTGAATTAGAGGGGTTTGCGCCAGGTGATGTATAACTGCCCTGCTTGTCCTTCCGCCTGTGCCTTTGTGCGCTTCGTCTCGATCATGTTCGATGGAAAGCGCATCGATGAAAGTAGGCGCGGGCACCACGTATCTTTTGTAAACCACTTTCTTTGATTGAGCACTATAAATATAGGGTATGAACAAGTGAAAGTCAATAAGCGCGCCATCAAGCAGAAACATAACAAGTTTTCAACGGCTTGGACGCAGATGAAGCCGGTACCGACGAAGTTTCCAGAGTGCTCACTGCGGAAACGCTCGTGGAGCTGGCTGCGACGGCAGTAGAACTGGCCTCGACAAAGGCAGCACTAGTAGAAACCGACCTGTCGGAAACGCTCCAGTCTTAAGTATCTGACAGACAAAAGCAAAAAGACGAAAACCTACGTCGCAGCACTGGGAACCACAGTGGGCACCGTCGTCGGCTGCAGAGCAGTGTCCCACGTCGCGGTAGTAGGCCAAGGGGTAGCCGCAACGGGGAGCGCCGTGGTGCCATATAGAGTCGGTCCAGGAACTTGGGGAAGAGTTCAATCGAGGAGCAAAACACTTCAAAGTTCAGAGTCTCGTACCGGCGTAGGTATCGAGCTGGGTGTAAATATTAATCAGGATCCCAGGATCCGAGGCATCATAGGCTCCCGGGAGGCTGACGGTGTCTGGAGTCGCAGTTCCGCTGCCACCAACCTATAACAACAATTTAGATGACGGTGACGATAGACAGTGAGAGGGGAACTTACATTGACTTGATAGCATGAGGGATAGAACCTGTTTCCATGTTAGCGGAAACTATGAGACAGTTCAATTACTCACTGAGCGCCGTTAGTACCAGAAGCAGAATGAAGAGCTAAGTATGTAAAGAGTAAGGACAGTGCAAACGCAAACACTAAACGCTGGAAACCGTACCAATGACTTCCGCTCGGATGAGATAATCGCCAGGCGCGATATCTGACGGTATACTGAACCCATAATGTCCACAGTTATCCTACCCAGACGTTCAACAAAACCCAAATTCCGAGTCAGTGAACTCGCTCAAACATACATTGAGAACCTCTGCTTCAGTTGAGCAAACACCTAGCAGTAGATCTAGAGACGAACGCACGAGAGCCAAAGTAATCCGTATTGTTGGACACCAAGCCCATTTCCGACACTTTAAACCACCCAGCATCGGCGCCTACGGCTGACGTCGCGTCGGCCACAGCGGCCATGTACACCTGCGCGGGTTCATGGGTTAAATGAAGGAAGGCACGAGCGAGGACGTACAATGACAGGACCGAAATGATTCCCCCAATAGCTTCGTTCGCACATGAACGATCGCCCGGCTGTTGGTGCATCTCGACAGTAACGCTGTCGCCAGCTGAAGGACAAGGAGCTTCAAAACACCCGGAAGTATGACGCCTACTCACGCTGAATAGGACAAACCCCACTGTTCGAAGCAGCCCCAGCATTGCACGCAATATCCTATTCCACAAAAACTCAGCAACAAGAAAATGATAATGTACATATGCGTACCGCGCTCGTAACATCAGTAACAGGCGAGTTGCTCGCAGGCGTCCGCACGCAGGATGAACCAGCATCCACGTCGCCGATCCAGAACTGCTGAAAGGTGGCGTGGCCAGCCACAGTTGTTACAAAGAGCGACGCTGCGGTCAGAGAGAAGAACATGATCGAGTGGGTGAGAGCTTCATTATCGAGCAGCGCCTTACTTATATACGCACTCCCAGGAGAAAGTTCGTCGTTTAGGTAGGCGCCCACGGAGAAACCTGGATGAACAGGGCCAGGGCAACATCGAGACCGTGACAATAGCCAAGGCCATGCCCCAGTTATCCGGAAAATCCGGCCCCACCATCTTGTTGACTCAAGTACTCATTGGCTTAGCATTAACACACAAATGACTCGCGAGAGTGAATCTACCAAACATCAGCCTGAATATACCGCAGCAGCTGCAGAAACACATATATTAGCGAGAGCATGTGTACACTGGTAGAAGCTAAACGCAATTGAAAACACAAGAGTAGAAGCGCACACGAGCGAGTAGGTAGTCATGGATGTTGGTTCGCCTCCAAGGAAGATGAAGGTCTGCATAACGCCGTTAAATATCAGGAATTCTATGGCAGGGAGGGAAAGGAGAAAATTGGCTTGTACTCGCCCGGGCAATTAGCTACTGCTTCCTTTGCGGGTTCGGACCACCTTGTTGCGCAGGGCCTTTTCCTTCAATTCATTCTCTCGTTTCTCCAGGTCCGACCTAGTCTAGAGGCGGCCACCGTAAGCTCTTATCTCCAAGCCAACCTTGAGAACTTACAGTGTCGTCTTCGTCCCATTTGCCCTTTTTCTTGGACGCGTCTGCCTGGCCCTTGATCTTTAACTCTTGTTTCGGGCTATCAACGCTCATCCTACGAGCAGGAGAGCGACTCGCGCTTCGACTTGTGCTATCACGACGCGCACGCCGACCACTGCGTTCGCCGCTAACACTTCGCCGACGTGGTGGAGAGGGAGGTGTTCTAGAACGTGAAGGGCTGCGTTTCCGCCGAGAGGGTGGTGAGGCACTTCTGCGAGGACTCCGTCGTCTGTATCCACGGGGCGGCGACCGAGACCTCGATCGGCTAACAGAACGAGATGGTGATGGAGAAAGGCGCCGCCTTCTGGTTGGCGGGCTACGACTTGTCCTTCCTTTGTACCGCCTCTGAGGTGGTGGAGTCGGAGAGGGAGAGCGAGGCCGACGCCTAGACGGCGGCGGTGGAGACCTCGACACTGACCTGGAAACGGAGCGTCGCCTTCGGGGAGGACTAGCATGGTCGTAAGAAGGGGAGCGACGACGAGACTTGGCCTCAGGAGAGCGAAAACGACGAGTGGGACGAGGAGAACTTGCTACTGAAGATGGGGTACGCGATCTACGACCTGGTGAGCGTGATCTGCGAGAGGCAGGCGAGCGAGATCTACGACGGGCAGGAGGAGAGCGAGAAAAGCGCCTTCGATATCCCTGTCAATGAATTAGCTATCTAAAAGCTGACAAGAGCACGATCTTACTCCACCAGGTCCTCCGCCTCGTCCACCCCAGCCAGAGTCGCGCGCCCGACCTCCACCATCGTCGAACCCGCCTCGACCGCCACGTCCACGTCCTCGACCACGACCGCGACCTCTGCCACGATCGCTGTCTCTGATTTCGTCCAGCCTTGCCCTTCTGTCTCGCTCATCAATGGCACGGGTGTCGTTTTCACGCGCGCGCCGCATTTCCATCTTTTTTTCTTCAATAAAAGTCTTTGGAACACCAGCAAGGTCGACTTGAGCTTCGAGTAACAGTTTCCAGAGTGCAGCCATGAATGCAGGTGTATCTTTCGTCAAGAAACCAGTGAGTTTAATCTGCATCTTCCTGGGATCAGGCGTCTGGTTCTATTAGAATGGAAACTTGGAGAAATAGTAGGCAGCTTACAGGCTCCTGTTCGTCCTCGAGTAGTCCCATAGCATATTCTGTGACGATTTCGTCTTCAAAACCTACAAGTTCAATTATTTTTTTGACAATCCATGGTCTGATAACGTTCAAGTTGACTTTGCGCATGTCGACCTGGCCAACAATGAGAAAGCACTTTGAATAAAGGCAAATTTCACACCTTTTTCTCAAAGTCTGACGGAAACTTCATCGTACGGAGAAGCTTCATTTCCTTGTCGGAAAACCGCCTGTCCTGGTCGGCAGAGGTGCCTTTGAAGAATCCTAAAGACTGTTGTTAGCCGGGAACAAGGAGGCAGTAGCGAGCTCACCAGCGTCGGCCATGATTGGACAATGTTGACAATGTGGTCAACGATGATCAAAGCAAAAGCAAGGAAGATCGCGGGAACACTTGAGGCCACCCTTTAGTCCTCTTATTCGATCAGGCCCATTTTGTCTTCTCTCCCACCATGTCGACACTCAATCTCGCTGCAATAACTGCACCGATGGTCAACCAGTCCGACCTGCCTTTTCGTACGCTGACCAATAAATACGGCGCCACCATAACGTACACCCAAATGCTGCAACCGGACCGTCTGCTGAACGACCCAGACTACTTTCAATTCCACCAACGCGACCTCACGATGCGACCTTTGGACCACCAGGTCGTCGTGCAGCTCTGCGGAAATGAATCTGCTCTTGTCGTCGAAGCAGCCAAAAAGATTCAGCAATACTGCGATGGCATAGGTGTGGCCTCAAATGATAAATTCAAGTTCACCCCTACCCGCAAAGCTCAGTAGATTTAAACCTTGGATGTCCTCAAGAAGCTGCTAGAGACGGTCACTATGGCGCTTATCTTCTTGGCGAGCGGGACTGGCCAGTTGTCGAGGACATAGGTTAGTTATATTGCTTTATTTGACTCAGAAACTCATTATCACCCAGTATCGGCTCTTTCACATTCAGTATCTGTGCCAATATCTGCTAAACTTCGCCTTTGTCAACCCATGGATAAGACGTCCGTTCTCGCTCAGCGTCTCGAAGCTCAGGGCGCGTCCTGGATAACCTTACATCCACGCACGGTCTCTGCGCGTCGCAGACGGAATGGACCAGCAGATCTCCCCCAAGTAAAGATCCTCAAAGACTGCCTATCCGTCCCGTTATCACCAACGGAAACGTTCGCGCACATGCCGACATTCAGCACAATCTCAAGTTGACAGGCGCAGATGGCATAATGATCGGAGAACCGCTCCTAGACAATCCTTGTCTGTTCTCCACGGACTGTATACCTGACCCCGTTGAGATCTCTCTGGAGTATCTTGCTCTCTGTCGCGAATATCCGGACACTGCGTCATTTGCGTCCATCCAGACACATGTACGGCATTTTGTCGATTATCAATGGTATGCATATCAGTTCCTCTGTGAGCCGCGAAGATTGATTGCGTTATAGCGGAAGACGGCCTTGGTTCAACAAGTTTCGGGCTGCTCTCACGGCTTGTCAATGTATCGATGAGATCGAGAAGCTTTTCAGGACAAAGGTCGAGAAGTGGCGCGGTAAAGCAGTCCGTGATTCCGATGATTTAGGACTAGACCTTCTCTCTTGACCAAACCATGCCTCACAATTCCATGGTCCTCCGATACCGTTTACTAGTTGGTGAACTTACACGGGCGGGACAGGAAGTGCCATCGCATCATGCCTCGATTTTGGTCGTTCGAAATTCACTATTCAACACTGATGCCTTCGTCCTCTCACAGGTCAATTACAGCCACTGAAATCTATGTTGTACAAAATTACAAGCATTTTACGACAAGAATCGAGCTATAGAGAAGCAAAATACTGCTAGGACTGCACTTCTAGATGCAATTGCACTTCCCCATCAAGCATATCAACTGATTCCACGACAGCCGGTTCACTGATGGCCGTAGGATTCAGTGGCCACTTTTCCCGCAAATGGAGGGTCATGCGAGCGGTGAGAAGCGAATGCAAGCTATATTGGATCCTGGCATCAAAGTCCTCCTTGTCAACTTGCAGCCGTTGGGGAAAGAACTTCTGCGGCACTCACGGCAGCAAGAGGGTTTCATACTCGATCTGGTGATTGCGTTGAATAATGTTACTTTCCGGCAATACTGGACGTGCTCACCGGTATGCTTTTCAAGACAACGCACATAACGCTGGCTAGGGACAACGTTAGAAGCCGAGATAAGCACTCTCTTGGTGATTGACCATGCAAGCCTCGTGTTTTGACTCACCAAAGATAAACAAAAAGTACATGATGCCTATTCTCAAAGTCAGTAAGTACAACATATGACTCTGAGAGAGCGCAACATTCAGTTGAAGCATACTTACCATCCGCATAAAATGTTCTGACAAATGAAGAGGTATTGGGGTGATCTAGTACTATGCGGTAAGTCCATTTATAGAGTGTGAAATTCAAGAAGACATACATTGACCAAGTGCCGAGATGCACGTCAAGATGAAGAGGACTGTTCGCGACGCTGTCAGCCGTTCCTGCCATGCCCGTGCACGACAGATACACACCGAGCTCCAGTGCCACCACTATTGCAAAGGCCACCAAGAGGATGTCGTTCTTGCTATTCGAGGTGGGCACACAGCCTCGGAGATGCGCTGAAACTTGATGAAGTTGAATAGCTTGCGGAGATGTGACTGGTTAGTAGCAGACTCTGCCAATATTGTTGGTAAACTGTGATACCTGTCCACTTTCGTCGAACCAAAACCGCGACGCCTCCACCGAAGCTTCCGCATGTGGCGACGACGACCAGCGCAGCAACCGCGCGCGTATTTTTCCAGATGGCGAAAACACGGACGGCCAATATGACTATGTAGTGTCAGGCCTCAGATCAGTCATATCATTCAGTCGAGTGATCTCAAGGTACATACCTTCTCCTACAGTAACGCCCAGAAATAAGAGCCCTGACATCCATTCAGCAAGGCTCCTTTAGGATGCGACAAGACCTACATGCATACGCCATGTAGAGGGCAGTACATTCGCCATCCGAGACTTCCCCCGAATGCTGTGTGACAACTCGGGTATTTAGTAGTGTGACTCGCGTACAGAGAAAGGACGAGTAGGCTCACAGCTGAGTACAGCGCAAGAAACTGTCCCGCGAATATAGGATAACGAGTGAGAAAGAAGAGTATTTTGCCGAGATTCCACGGTGCTGCCCATATCAGTCGAACCTCGTCCTCTATCAAGATATCAGTGATATGTGGCCGTCGAGAAAGCCACTCACGGAATGTAAGGACATAGTCGTAGGCCTGCCGGAGTACAATAAGTGGGGGGATGATCAACGTATGTTTGAAGACATTACTATCACAGCACAGCTGGCCACTAATCACTGCGTTTAGGAAGATGATAATCATGAGGCGTCGTTGGTCGAATCACCTTGGACGTACTGTTTCGAATGTTCAAGTTCTCCTGAAACCCGGATCGGTAACGAAAACGCTTACCGCGAAGACTTGGACCCTTTGCAGAGAGGTAAGGAGTGTAGCGGGGGCAATGTCCGACATGTTTTCCGTGTTGTATGTCAACTGCTCTGCTTATAAGACGACCATCAAGCTCGGGATGATAGACAACTGAATCCAAGGAAGTTCTTCCTCAATATGTTGTCCAACAAAGTGATGATTGTGGCGTCCGCAACACATCAGTTCCGTATGATTGTATTTTTCTCTGGTAAAAGCAGTTCTGGCAGCATGTTAGATGATCGTCCTCCGAGTCTAACTTCAGTCACGGTCAACTTGGAGAAAAAGGTTGAACAAGAGACAACATACAGGGAGAATGATATGAGTCGCTTGTCTACGGCAAGGATGGAACAGTGAAAGGATCAACACACAGTAATGAATCGTTAAACTGTCGCGGCCTGTCAGTACGTACATCACACAGTGACATGGAGGGATAATGAATTGTATGATGGACCTTGTCATATCCAACGAGATTAGGCATCAAAGAAACGGAAACTTGCTGCTATTCCCGTCAGAAGGGCAAGTACAAACCATACGACTGTCCGCAGCCAGCTATCCACGGGAAGAGGATAGAGGTACCTTTTTGTGGATGATTTTTGACGATCGTTCGGAACGACCTGGAAGATGCCAAGGAGGGAGGCAGGGCGGGCGCCTATGCTAGCTTGGAAGAGTTTTTTCATCGTTTTGTGCAGCTGGTTGTAGAATGACTTGTAATGATCGCGTCGCGCACGCACGTGTTGGCCGTGGTTGACAGCGTTCGGGAAGCGCCGTCCAACGTTAACAGCGGCCAGCAAACCACACACTCCCCGTCGTTAACGTTATCGGAGCCTGATCCGCGCCCAGGGGGTGTTTTTCGGGCCTATGACCCATGTCTGTTCAGACAGCGGGTTTTTCAAGTTTTTCAAGTTGTAAAAAGAAGAGAAAAAAGAGGGAAAAGGGAGACTATTACTTACACTATTCTGCATGTATCGACGCGAAGAATTGATTCCATTTGCTCTGTAACACTCACAATCCGTAGTTCGCGTCTTGAATTCATCTTGAATTCAAGTAACCGGTTGGCTGGGGCATCGGCTTTCAAGCCCATGTCCTTTCGGAGATACGTCTCCATTTGGGCTTGGGACACAGCCAATCCTTTTCAAGTTCTTCATCGTTCGATTAGATTCCATCGTGCCGTGTGGTGCCGTGATCCGTTACTTTGACCACCACCTCCTTCAACGCGACTTCTACGTTCTGCGGGAGTTACAAACTTTTCGAGGTACGTTGCTCAATCATTTCTGTTGCTTTGCCGATGATTTTCTTGCTAGATTTGAACATCTGTTATGCCAAACGGCGCTTCGGGCGCCTTGATGGCGTTGTTCGCTATCCATCCTCTATCGGCACCAGCAGATTTCATCTTGAACGGTCTGTGATTTAGATTGTCTGAATTGTTGCCATTTCTGACATCTTATTTAGCCTCATTTTGCGTACCCTGACGCTCCACCGGCAAGGCGTCTCGCTGCTTTCCTAATATCTGTCAGTCCGCCTTTCTACTTCTCTCTTTCGTGATTCACGTGTTTTCCAGCTTCAAATATGGGAGGCGAAGCCGCGATATGCAGATATGAATCGTGCTGTTCCGCCTGGACGGCCTTCTCGCCATGGAGACTCGGATTGTCCTACCAGCAGTGTGAAGTCTGTCACACATCGTTCCCCCCCTCATCTCCAGCACATTTCTAACAATCATTGAGATCAATTTCTACCCAGAAGCACGTCAGCAACGCAACATTTTGGTGCCTGCTTCCACCATCTCGCGATCACAGGCGGTTTCTCTATGTGTTCCTTTTCATCGTCAAACGGCGCACCAGTGTCCGCCAGAATTGTGCCTGGCCGGCGAGGCCGTCATCGCTACTCTCTTCCCTGCCGCTTCTCTCTCGTTCAAACACGGTCGATGCTCAGTTGGGTCAAGGCGTCGGGTTCGCTGCGGGAACTATACCAGAGTCCCCAGATGCACAACATTGCCGGAATGAAGTCGCATCGCAGGTCAGCAGGTTTATCAAGCAAATTCAGGAGGAATTTTCGGCCATGGATTGGCAGACATCTATGCTCGCCGGTTTTTGCGGGTGTTGACGTGTCAATCTCTGCACTGCGTGCGCTCGTATGCATCCAGCATCGCCGGACAGTACTCGCGATGCACCTCCATTGGACTTCGATATCTGGTAACATAATTTTGCCCCGTTGCATGTATATGTACTACATGCAATGACACTATACATGCATTTATTACTATCTGGCCCGATCCTACTTCTGAAAGCCGAACCTTCTTAATTTCTTGCCTGGTCTTAACGGTAAATATGGCTGTGTTGCGTCAGAGCTGCGTCTCGCTCCGCCGCGCCAGCCAGATTTGACGAGTCGGCCAGCCTTGTACTTACTTGTAGCCTGGAGGTGGAGGATCTTGATCCACGGTGATGATCTTATTTTCTGAGTATCGGTCGTCAAGGTGCGGGCGTCAAAATGCGCTGTATTCGTCGTGGTCATTGGTGATGCACAAGATATAATAGAATTACAGGTGACCATTTCACGTCAGCTCGAGCGAGAATCGAACTGACACCCTCTACTCTGACGCGTCGATGGCTGACCAGTTAAGTCTGCCATTGACCCCTATGACCCATGTCCATATATGGACATGGGTCTGAACAGACATGAATCATGAGCCGTTTTTGTTTTTCGGAGCATTCCGAGAAATCGACTTGCCTGTTGGCCCCCCTTTGGTTTACTCGTCCCCGTCTCGCTGCCGTTGACACGGCGCCTCGGCTTCCCCATTATGGCAGTCACGCTGGTTTCGCGCGTCTTGATCTCACTCTCATCTTCGCGCGGCGATCCTACTTCCACCCTCTAAATACTACTCAATAACCTGTGATATAATGTATACTTGATACCTTTTTTGAGTTATATGGTCTGATATTAATTTATTCACAAGATTCTACGCGTGTTTGCAATGGATGCCTTTCAATCCGAGCCCATACTACCCAAAGCCGTTATCTTGTACGGCGACGGGACCGCGGTCGAATATGATGTCTTTCTCCATGACGGTGATCTCGTCTCTCGTTGTGATCTTTGCGGACTTCCCGTGAAAGTGGGCATCAAGCGCAACACGGTCAATCTCCACAGACATCGCGGCGGGCAACCTTGCAGAAGGAATGCAGCTTTGGGAACCTACATGCGCAAACCTCAGGTGTCTGATACTGAAGGAGGTGTCACACCACAGCCATCCATACAGGTGTGTAATTCTCGCGTCAATATCTTGCTTTATCTCAAGGAGATATACAGTGGCCACAGTCCCCGCCTACTACCGCCGCCGATTCACGATCCAAGACACCTATACCCTCCATCCATGTTCTCCCTGCATCATCTCCCGGACCAGCGACCCCATCTGATTCATCCAACGATAGCATACCTATCGCATCAGACGATGATCTCCCCATGTACTCCATCCCACATGTCCCGCCTGCAGAACGCGATGAGTCTATTTCGGAAATCACAGAGTCCTTGGACGACATGCATCTGCATCCCGAGCCCCCCTCTAATCGCTTTCCCGGCGCGTCGAAGTGCCGCGGTGCATTGACTCAATGGCTTCCGGGTAATGCTTGGACTACGTACGGATTTAGTCGACATGCTACTTCAGTGATGGACTGGGAACCTGTCAGTATTACATCTGATGGAAAACACATTCGTTTGCTTGGACGCGGCTGTCACGTTATCCTTTCAACGCCCGAGGAAGAGCAACGTGAATGTTGCTCCGTCTGCAGTGCCGTGCCAAATCTTGCGTCGTTCCGTAAATTCATGACGGATGCGGCTGGAGAATCAAAGGCTCACACTCCGTATCGGTTTTTGAACCATGAGCAACTCGTGACGCTGCTTCAGACAAAGTCAAACGAGGAGCGAGCTCTTCGCACCCGAGTGAGCATCTTTCAAATGTTGATACATCACTTACTGATCACACGTATAGCTGTGGAATAAAGAACGACAAATTCGCCGTCTTTCGAAGAAGCTTGGTGACCACAAGCGTGTTATGATGCTTCTCTCCCAGAACGATGTTCCTGCGTTGCGCCGCCTAGTCGCCGCATCACTCAAACGCAGCGGTTCCTCGTCAACACTGCTGAACACGATTCAGCGGTGCTTGACCAGTAATTATCGTCCCAGATCTGGTTTCACTCAACGCGACTTTGATAAGGCATTCCTCTCGAAATCCTATGGCGGTGATAGAATGCTTAACACTCTGCAGCGTGCAGAGGGCTATCCATCACGTACTACTCTTCTGAAGCATCATCATGTTCCCCAACTCCTTCCCAGTCTTGGTATACCCACTGCTGAGGAGATAAGAGTCAACATTGTTGCTCTTTTAGATCCTGCTGTTCGTAACCCACCAACAAAATCATCGGCGGGCATACTTCCCGGCATTATTGTGATGATTGATGGTGTCGCGCTGGAGGAGATCTGTCGGTACGAGAGCATGCGTAACGTTATCCTTGGACTATGTCGGGAGCATTCTAAACTCCTTAATCTCGTCATCAATAGTATCGAGGATTTGGAGAAGATCGCTGACGCTCTTGAGCGTCAACGTGACGATCCGCATGCCTGTCATCGCGGGAAGGATGGTACCGTTCTTGCTATCGCTACCGTCTCTGATTCCGAGCAATACACCCCCATTCCTCTGATTCTTTCGCCGTCGTGTAAAGCCGAGACAGGCAAACAACTTGCCACCTGGCTCCGAACCTTCATTGATGTGTGGCGCGAACATCCATTCGGCGAAGCGCTATATGGCCCCATCCGTGCCCTTGCTAGTGATGGAGAATCATCGTTCCGGCTGGCGCGATACAATCTGTGTATGTCCGAGACAGTACAGAAAGATCAACCGCTTGGCCAACTGCTTTGGGATCTCCCGGGACTTAATCTGCAGACGGGAATATACAACATATTGGGTACTTGCGATCCGAAACATGTATTCAAACGTACGCTCTGAGTCACTTTCTCAAGCTATATACTAATCTAACATATTCCGCTAGGGTTTGCCACGCTCCTACGAAGTGTCTCTGGTATTCTTGTTGACGAGACCTATCTGGTACCCACCGACATCCAGGCGTCTCTGATGCGAATTCCTGGGATGACCGAGCACAAGGCAAAGGGTCTCCTTGATCCAGCAGACAAGCAGAATGTTCCCAAAGCAGTTACTCTCCTCCAAGATCTGCATTCACTTGGTACAGATCCGGATATCGCTCCAGTCGTTGATCCAGCTTCCCAACAACGAGCACGGGCTATAGAGTTTCTGGCTGAGACGCTCATGTACTTTACGAAGCCATTTATTGACGTCACGATGGATCTCAAAGATCAGTGTCGTTCACTGGCGACGTATGCTCACCTTGCGGCTGCCGTGTATCTCAAGGAAGGATTAAACTTCTTGACTTCTGCTCTCTATGCAGATTCACAGGCTATTGTGAAGAACATTTTCGTTACAATCGCAAAACTCTTCATCGATGACCCAAACCTTCCATACTACATCATTCACGAAGGAACCGACCGTCTCGAAAATATCTTCTCCAATGTTCGGACTCAGGATCACGCACGCAACTTTGATACCTTACAGCTCTCCCAGAAGCTCAGTGTTGCGACCGAGATTGTTGCGACATGTCTGCGTAACCCCGATCTTGATCTAGGTCATCGGCGCCTTGATCTTGTTGGCGCGAAAGGTGTTGACCGCATAAACCCAGCATCTCTTAAGGGTACATACACGGTCGGATCGGTCTGCCTCGCAGATGAGTGGAAGGGTGGCGAGACGGATGCAAATGCTCTTCTAGAGAAGACATTCGGTGAAGAGTGGGTTGTCGACTATAAGACGCGATTCTCGCGCGCATCAAATCTTGATTTCTTACGCCCTGATCAACCCGACGCATTCATTGGTAGCAAGTGGCATGCTAGCGATGCACGACTAGAGGTAGCGGAGAAGCTGCCTGCTGAGAACGAAGATTGTGAGGAAGACTGGGAGGATATTGATGATGAGGTGGAGACGCCAGCTGGACTTGAGGGTATTCGTGATATTGAAGATCAGCTCGAGTTAGAGGAAGAGCTGGATAATGGCTCGGATGATGCTACTGCTGACTCCAGGACAATCATGGTAAGCGGGACATTGTATATTTATTTTCGAGACTCATCAGACTGATTTAGATTGACGGAAAGAAATTTCTCAAGAGCTCCGTGGTACATGTCATGTTATCTGCTGGGGATTCAGAGCGTCGCAAAGTTACAATGCGGACTCTCCGAGCACAGGGTTTGACGATGGATGATCTCAGAAAGCGAAAGTCCGATGATTGGATTGCCGGGAGTGACGATGAGGGACTTATGAAGGCAAGAGATCCTGCTGCTGTACTTGTGCGGATAGACGGGAAGATTTGTCTTGCTGTGGTAGAGGTTCTTGCATTCCAGTTTCCTGGGATGCGAACATATGTCTCCGAGGCATCTCTTGATCGCCTCGAAACCAAAGGTGACAAGTGCCCATTGGTTATCGCGCAGATCTTTGTGATGGCTCCCCGAGATGACGGCGAAGAGTCCGCAGCCCCGAATGGATGGATGTGGACTGGAGATTATGCTCGTATGGTGTCTGATACTGTAGAGCATCGTCGGACCCGCAGCAAGCAGTACTATCTGCGCATTCCTGGTTATCTTGTTCATCCTCTTGTCGCTGCTCCCATTGACGACTCCACCGGACATCTGAGATGGTACATAGAGCATCAGGATCTAGTTGATACCCAAAACTATGCCTGGTCAGTGCTAAATCCAGACACCGAGGAAATAATGGGCAACCTCACTCACCTTCCTACCATTCCTACTTCTCTAACAACCTCCTCGTTGCTCCCGTACCGCTGGCACGACAGTACGTCTATTCTAGCCGTACCAGAGGACCAGCTACCCAAGCATCTTGGCGTCAAACACAAGGGTACCGAGAAGGTCCTTGCAAGTTATGTGGCGAGGTTCTAACTCTGTCGAAGATGCGAGCACATTGCGGACAGCATATCTTGTATCATTCTCGCAAACTTTCCGATCCGAGGCTAGAGGGAATCGAGGATGTGCCTCACATTGGTCCAAATCCATGTGGCTGGTGTGGTCTGGGTGACACGGAATGTGTCGTACAACTTATACGCGAGGGTAAGAAAAAAACCCCGAAGATCTACTCCAACTGCGACTATCATTATGAAACCATGCGATATCAGCATGCAGCCGAGTTCTCTGACACAAGTCCATGTACAAATGTCCCCATTCACTGTCCTATCTGCGACGTCTCGGTCTCCGGCGAACAACGTACATTCTGGAAGTACAATGCAGTACATCATGCATTATCCGCGCATTCACATCTCTTGGGTGATGGTGTCTTGCTGCGCTCGGTACCTAAGCAGTTCCTAGTCGACACATTTGTTACCTCAGCAGAGGAACACGCGTTGAGCATTGATGAATTCGCAACCGTTCGCTATCGCGAAGACCTCGGGATTCCTAACACAGATGGAATTGAAGAGGAAAGGGATATATTGCTGGGAAAGCGTACTAGTAGGGATAGAGGGGCATCTTTCATTCATGTTGATAATCGCGAGCCTATTAGACAGCGAACGAACTCGATACAGTAGAATCATAGTTGTTTTTCTACGCAAGCGCGCAGGCACGATCCGATGTGACCGATGTGACACCGTGCACCTGCCGAGGCGCCGTGTCAACGGCAGCGAGACGGGGACGAGTAAACCAAAGGGGGGCCAACAGGCAAGTCGATTTCTCGGAATGCTCCGAAAAACACCCCCTGTCCGCGCCTCGCCTTGGATGCTAATTCCATACGTAGGGGCGCGCTTTCTGCGAATGGTTGCGGTGAGGTGTCCAGCTGCCAGCTCCATTCTTTGGGCTGCGGGATGTCCCTGCATCCACGAACGGATTGTCGTCCTCTCTAAGCTCGCTCCCTTCGGCTTCTTTGCCATTCAAATTCCATTCCTAGAGGCAGCACGGGAGACGTCGTCCGATTCGGAGTTGTTGAGTTAAGCGACTCGATCGGATGCAATACCACTGCTACAGGAGCATACTTAAAAGGCCTGTCATGCTGAACGAGAGCGACCAACACATTGGAGGAGCTTCGAACAGCGCCTGACTCATATGTATTCGTCGACTAATCCTCCACCGGCAAACATGCTCCGGATCACGGAGATCGACAGTTTCTGTGTCCTTCCGTGTACGCAATGCGCAGCAGGATGAGGCTGTGTTCCGCCGGTTGATAAGGGTTGATAAAAACCAACGCGATTCCGAAGCCACAGCGCACTCCCTTCCCAGGCGCTTTATTCATGCCTTCCTCCAAGACCAAAGTGGACGATGGTTTCCTCAAGCTAGGCAGTGAAGTGCACCTTCGCAAGCCTCTAGTGGCTTCTGACGATGGAGAATCACCCAAGTACGTTTTCCCATACCCCAGCGTCTGTGTGAAAGCTGAACGGTTTATTTCATCAGCATAATACTTGTCTTTGGATGGAGTACGTTCTCTTTTCCTTCATTTCCTTTCAATGTGCTTACTCCAATTTGAAGTGGGCGCGAAGCTGCGTCATCTCCACAAATACACCAAGGTCTACGAGGAGTTGTATCCAGGCGCGACGCAGGTGCTCGTAACCAGCCCACCGTCATTCTTCTATTGCACGGAAGGGAGCAAGGTAAGCCTTACATTTCCGCCGATGTCTTCAATCATTCATAATTATCTCATAGCGAAGAGCTGTTGCGCCTGTCGTCGAGATCCTCGAGGCTCTTGGTGCTATACCAGGGATGCCCTCCGCTATCCTAGAGAAGAAGAAGGCTCCCACTTCACCGCGTATCTTAATTCATTCATTTTCAAACGGTCCGTTGCTACGTGCATTTTCTTACCGCGAAGGCGTACTGACAAGACTGCAGGTGGCGCCTACTGCATGATGACCCTCGGCAAGCTGCTTGCTACACGTCCCATGCCCTCATTTCGAGTCTTCGCCGCGCGGGACATGCGCTTTAATATTAGATTCTGCGCCCGGCGGAGGCGGTCTCGGTAGCGCTATCGATGCCTTCACCGGACACATGCGCAATCCCGTTGGGAAGTTTGGTGCCAAAGTATTCATTAGCACCCTCTACCTTTTCGGATACATGGTCGGACCCATGCTTGGTCGTAAAACGTCCTTGCAAAGGATCCGGGAATCCTTGTACGCCGCCCATCTCCTACCGTGGATGGACAAGCGCACTCCGAGACTGTACCTTTATTCCAAGAAGGACGAAATGGTGCCTTGGGTAGATACGGAAACGCACGCACGCGCTTCCAAGGACATGGGACGGAATGTGAAGACCGTAGTCTTCGAGGATTCTGCGCATGTGGCCCATGCCAAGACATATCCTGTGGAATACTGGGATGCAGTCAAGAGTATCTGGAATGAAGCAAACCAGGCCGAGCATTCACCATTCGAGTAACATTTTATTACGATACCCTACGTTCTGGACGATAGAGCCTTCATATACCTCCCTAGTGATTAATGTCTTAATTTATGGAATGACTACATTCGTTTCGACGACATCAACACGACTTGCCAACCATCTGTCGACACCGCTCTTTCCACTTCCACTGCCAGGCGCGGATCTGACCCGCCAAGTGGGAACCTCAAACGTCACCTCGTCGCCCTCCCCGTCCATCAAGAGAGTTCCCTTTAGGTGGCGCAAGGCGGAATGCGAAAGCTCAACGCGTCGGATATCTGGTCGCAAAAGAACCATTCGACAAAGCCACTGAACATCAGGAGCACGAATGGTCGAGAGCGTGATCGTTCGAAGTAACGGCCAAGTGTCTATGGCAAGGGTAGGCCCTGGGGGAGCGTTCGACCGCGGAGGTAGCATCATAAGCTCGTCTCTAAGAGGATTACGACGAGCCTCATCTCGGCTTCCAATGGAGAGACGCCTCGCAGTTGAGTCAGATCGCCGCGGCAATCCGACAATCGATTCGCATGGGGAATCGTGCACCTTGAGGCATTTTACAGCTGAGAGGGAGTATAGGGAGGAGAAGTTGACGTTCTCCGTCGGGAAGGTCGCGATGCTGGAAAACTGGATTGTGTGAACGTTTTCTAGCACACGAACGAACGCGGGAGGGAGACTGAGCACTGATGCACAGACCTCCAAGATCTGGAGGTTTGGAAATGAAAGTACGGACAAAAGGGACCTCTGTCCGGACGTTGCCCTCCGCTCGCTGATGGTGAAAGATAGGACGCTGAGGCATTCGACACGTGTGAGGCTGTCGTTGAACTCCGAAACGTCGACAGGCCACAGTTCCCTAAAGACCAGGGTTGCTAGTGAGGGACAATCCTTGAAGAGGGATTGCATTTCTGGCGGCGTAGCCCGTAATGAATGGAGTTCGAGACTGGTGAGGTCCACGAGGGGATATAGAGGAGATATACCGCGACATACTTGCCGATACAGTCTGGGCGCCGAGTCTGGACTCCACCAATTGAACTTGGACGCGACATTGGCAGGGGAAGGGGAAGAAGAGGTAGGCGGCCCCATGCTAATCACAGGCCCACGTTCCGTGAAATGCAATTCAAGCTCCTCGAGGAGCGGGGCGCGGGTAATTACAGGTAGCAGAGGCTCAAGAAGCCTCTGCACTCTGAAGACCTTGCCAGAGCCTGAGATCGATAGTTTCCTCAAACGATGGATATTTTGGGCTGCCAATTGCATGATATCGCATGCTGTAGATTCCACGGACGAATCTGCCGGTAGGGACATGATTATGTCGATGGGACATGCCTTGGCTCTAGAAATCCTAGTATTGACCCATTTCGCAAGATCAAGTCTGTTTTTCTCTTGGAATGGGACCTCGATGACTGCCCAGAGCGCCGGGGCAGTTAGACATACGTGTCTCCATAGCGTACAGACCGCGCACAACTTGGGAAGGGTGTAGGACTCGCAAAGGAAGTGAAAGACTTTGACTAGTAGTTCGTTTGGCAACGAATGGATGCCGCTACTAGATGGTTCGAATACCATTGAATTACTTGGAGGCTGCATTCAGTGGGCGAGTGTGGTTAATGAAAACATTGCGATGGGCTCACCAAGATGAGGGCATGCACGGTATGCTTTTGACCGGTGGCGTGATGGGCGTTGTTGTCAAACGACGCGGAATTCAGAACCTTTCGGACCCTTTACCCTAGTCACGACACCCAGATGTCAATCAGACAGGAGAAAGTTTTGCATGGGTTCGTTCTGACCATGTTCGGATCCGAGGTGGTGCCTTTCAAAATGGAGAGAAGCAGAGGATTCTCAACGCCACTTTGAGGAAGGAGTAGGGAGAGTTCTGGTATCTGGCAGTCATGGGAATCGAACACGCCGCCTGCACAAATTGGCGCGCATTCTTCCGAGGCCCTCGCAATTTGTCCTTTCCGAGTCGAATCTTGGTTTTGACCATCACAGAGCTGTTCGGCGCTAAGTAGCGCTCAACGCTCAGCTCCGAAATAAATAACAAGAACGTGAGTCCGTCGAGTGCAATTGATTTCTTCGAGACTCATTCGATCCGTTCTTTCCCATTGTAGCAGATTTTGCGCTTCTGAATGAAACATGATTGTGCACCCTCATCTTCATGAAGATGGCCTGGACCTCGCAAATTGCTTTAATTCGCCCAAACGCGGTGTCATCTCACGAGGCTCAGGAACTCTGCAGGTACAACTATTCGACGCTAACGTTGTGAGTATATTGCCTCGATGACAACTGCCTCTCGAGCCTATAGAGCTCTGGAATAGATGTGCGAGAGACTAGAGGATTAAGAAGGCGGCGTTAGAGCGAGAAGCTCTGGCCATATGTGATGATGTCCAAGAGCTCGTTCGACCTTACGCTCAGAGACTGTAAGCGCGTTTCGACGCGTTCTTCCTATATTCAATGATTATCACTGACTCTAGAATATGTTTTACTCACACATGGTCAACTCCTCACGTCCTGGAGCGACTCTCGGGACATCCCAGGATACTGGACCATTGGAGCTGTGGTGGCAAGAGGTAAGAGTCCTATAAAGTGTTCGGGTAACTCGGTAGTGACATAATAACTGATTAGTCTATCTACGTCAATACACTGAGCACTTGGATGAGGATATCTGCCTGGGCACCTGCCAGTTACCCGCCCAGTACCTGCCTGTTAGGCAGGTCACTGTTACTTCCCTCCACTATTGCCTCCGGTGTGTAATGCGGAGATATCTACTTCTTTGGATACACACGATGTCGGGTTGAACGCTGGGTGTGCCTTTGGTGCAAATGGCGCATAATGTCACCCCAAAGGTATAAATGTCGTTGTTTGAGCAGGTAAGTCTCCAAGCACCATCCACCATGAGATTTCTAGTTCTCGCTTCCTTACTTGCGGTCGTATACGCCGCTATCGGTCCCATTGCTGACATGGAGATCGTGAACGGTAATATATCTCCAGATGGATTTCAGCGAGCGTTCGTTCTTTCTATGACATTAGTTTTGCTATTCATGCGCTAACTTTTCTGTAGGGCCGTTCTCGTTAAGGGAGTATATCCGGGACCACTTGTCCTCGGCTTCAAGGTAAGCGTTCAGCTTCTTCATCAAAGCTTCATCTAAGCTCGCGAATTAGGGCAACACGTTCTGGCTCAATGTCATAGATTCGCTTACCGACAACACCATGCTGCGAAGCACCAGTATCGTAAGTCAATCTCCTGACTTGTTCTTCTATCGAGTTCACCCATTGTTCTAGCATTGGCATGGTATTTTCCAAGCCGGAAGCGCCTGGGCGGACGGGTAACATGACCTTTCATACTTCTCGTACTTGAAATTTATATGCTTCACGACAGTCCAAGCTTTGTGACTCAGTGTCCGATCGCAGCAGTGCGTTGACCAGCGTTCACCCCCCGATGATAAACTCATTTATGAAGAACAATTCCTTCGTTTATAGATTCAATGTTCCTGACCAAGCAGGTACTTTTTGGTATCACTCTCATTTGTGTAAGTGGCCAGAAGTTTAAGTACTACCCTCACCGTTGAGCTCACTGATGTACAGCAACCCAATACTGCGATGGCCTCAGAGGACCCCTGGTAGTGTATGATCCGTTCGACCCGCATAGGCCCAAATACGATATCGACGATGGTGAGCCCTGTTATTAACTGCACCGGGTCTTTGCAAATTCATTCACTATAGAATCGACTGTTATCACGCTCTCCGACTGGTTGGTCTAGCTGCCCACTCGAAACTATGCATGTATTCATCTTTCACAGGTACCATACTCCGGCGCTTGCAGCTGGGCCTGTCCCCATATTCGACTCTACGCTGATCAACGGTGAGCCGATACCGACGGCATACCATGAAGGTTGATTCATGGCTCCGACAGGCAAAGGACGTTACGTCGGCGGGGTAAGTCGCGTTTCATAGACTATCAGCGCGCGCTAATCACACATGAAGCCTGCTGCCGAATTGTTTAAACTCAATGTTTTCAAAGGCCTTCGGTACCGCCTACGTCTCGTATCCATTTCGTGTGACCCGAACTGGGTGTTCTCGATTGATGGGCATAACCTCACGGTCATCGAAGCTGACGGCGTCAACACGCAGCCTCTGGTCGTGGATTCCGTGCAGATCTTCGCCGGGCAGCGCTATTCGCTCATTCTACATGCGAATCAACCTGCCAGAAACTACTGGATGCGTGCCAACCCCAACTTTGGCCCAACGGGCTTCGACAATGGTATCAACTCCGGTGTCCTACATTATGCCTCAGCAGGCAATGGTGACCCGAGCTCAGTGCAATCTCCGAGTGTTATTCCTTTGATGGAAACGAACTTGCATCCCCTCGAAAATCCGGGTGCTCCGGGTCTGCCGCAAGCGGGTGGCGCTGATGTAGTGTTGAATCTTGCCTTGGATTTCGATTTCAACACCTTTCTGTTTACGGTGAACGGCGCGCCTTTCATTCCGCCTACAGCGCCCGTCTTACTGCAGATCTTGAGTGGCGCGTCGTCGGCGACTGACTTGTTACCCCCAGGTAGTGTTTATGTGTTGCCCCCGAATAAGGTCATTGAGATCGTTATACCTGGACTCGCTATCGGAGGACCGGTAAGTGCATTTTCTTATAATTCAAGTGTCTCCATTGACCGCCCGGCTAGCACCCGTTCCACTTGCACGGAGTATGTACATATCATGATGTCCTGGTTTTGCTCATCACCATTTTAGCACACATTCGATGTTGTACGCAGCGCGGGCAATACAAGCTATAATTACGACAATCCGGTCGGTCTCCAAGCCCCGTTCTTTATACGAGTCGAATGTCCTCCATAGGTCCGCCGGGATGTTGTCTCAACTGGCTTACCAGGCGACGAGGTTACCATTCGCTTCGTCACGAATAATGCGGGACCCTGGTTCTTGCATTGGTATGTCTCGCGCCGTTTCCGATATCATGCTCAGTTGCACCTCTAGTCACATTAACTGGCATCTCGAGATGTAGGCCCGTCTTAGCTTCACCTGCAAGCTTACTGAAATTCTACGCAGTGGTCTAGCGGTAGTTTTAGCGGAAGACGTCGGTACCATCGCAGCTAGCAATCCGCCTAGTACGTGTGTTTGTTCTGACTTGTATGTGGCCTCACACTCCTCCTCCTAGCTGCATGGGATAAGCTCTGTCCCATATATGATGCCTTGGACCCATCCCAGTTGTAGAGCCTTGACTGTTCGTTGTGGTTGTATACAAACAACTATTACTATCCTCTAGTCATCGATTTGAGCTTTCTTGTACACTGTTGCTTCATCATATATGTCTCTTCCGTAAATGTCGTTTCAAGATTTTCTGGTTTGCGGCGATCCGGCCCGTGTTCCGTAGGTTGCCACAAAAACTCACACGGCCGCAAATCATCCACTGGGACCTTGATCATCATCCACCACGTACTGATGGCTACCGAGACGACTCTGTTTGCCAGCTTTCTTATGCTCCCAGCCGAGCTCTCGGATCAAATTTTTGGAGAGGTAAGGCACCCTCGTTTGCATTCATGGCAGAGGGCCTTATACTTTCGACATTTCCAGCTTGAAAAAGCGGATCTACAACGGCTGCGACTTGCTTGTAGAGCCTTGTCCAAGTCCCGCATCATTCAAGAAAAACTGTTTAATACGCTTTACATCCACTTGTACAACAAGCCCTCGAAAGTCCTGCCCTTGGTTTCTTTCTGTGCTGCAGTCAAATCAGGCAGAACGGACATTGCCTCATTTGTGAGGCGTCTCCACATACAGGGAGAACACTGGTACTGGCGCCCGTACGATGGAAAAGTTGCTCGCGCAAAGCGAAACCTTAAAGCGCTATTTTCGGTCCAGCGACGTCTTGTGAAGGCCTTGATTGAGATACTTCCGCATCTCAACGGAGTTACAATGTTGAAGTAAGCCCATTTCGTTACAAAACACTTGAAAGGTCTGATATCTCTGCAGTCTGTCCTTTGTTTCCCAACCAAACATGATCAACAAACCGCTCGTGGATAGTTTAACGAGCATGCCGTCAATTTCGGAAGTGACGATGTTCAGTAGCGGCGACGTATTTCGTCCTGAGAACGAACCTCGATTTCCATCGGGCTTTCATGATTTGGAGCGTTTCACGATGCACGGTATCTTGAACGAAACCGACTTCACTTCTCTATTACAGCACAGCTGTCGCACGCTCACTCATTTAACCTGCACAGGAATCGGCGAGTTGCGGTTGGCCAATGTCTCACACCATTGGCGAGGCATACCGCTTCGTTCCATATACACTAACTACGACTTTCCTGCAACTGTGTGGAAAGCCTTCTCTACGACAAGAATATGCTTGGAACATGTAACCGTGCGCCATCCCATCCAGCGCGCTGGCTTGCTAGCATACCTTGATTCCTATTCTGGCCTACGCTCTTTGTCAATCCGGGTGGCTGGCGAGGATTTTTTTCCTTCTGAGGCTCTTCAGAACTTCGTCACAGACACGCTTGCGAAGCACAAGGAGTCGATCACGTCAATCGACATCTGCCCCATGAATCACACCTCTTGGTCATGTGATGCCGAAGCTCTCTTAGCTCTCAACCAATGCACACGACTTTCACTACTTCGTGTGAATATTGATCCTCAACAATCGTCTAATCCCATCGTGCGCCACTCATTTAAGCACTCCCAAAGATGATTCTTGACTGCTTATCCAGGCTGTATTTCTCGACCTCCTCCCGTCCTGGTGCAACCTTTCCGATGTGGAATTCTACACTCCAGACGAGATCACGGGTGTCGATGCAGAGACATCGGCAGCGGTCGTTGACCGTATCCTAGCCTTTCGCAGTTTTCAAGATACCTATGCAATGAAGATGCTCCACTTTCGTTGCTTCATCTGGAAGATCACACCCGAGGTCTTCGAGGATGATTCCTACGGATTTTCAGCCACTGTTTGTCAAAATGGCAATCCCCACGATGGCGAACCATATCGGGGAGCGGACCAGCATGTTCGAAGTGTTTGGTCTCTACGAGTCACTCCGTGAGTTGTTCAACCTTCTTCTACCATTAAGCCTCATTAACAAGTTACCTGCGTCAGTCTTAGATAAATATGTGATCGCTTCCGTCCACTTTTGGTGTTCTGTCGGTAGATCTTGCGTCTTGAACCATTGGCGATGAAATAATCATGATCATATAAGATGTACAGCGTCGAGATCCGTTAATTCATTAACCAGTCGCTGGCTCTGCTTCTCTAAATGACACATTTTAACCTGTGGTTAGAGTCTAATTTACCATTCTCTCATGCTGCCGTCTTGGCCGCGCCACACAGGGTTCCTCCAAGCCTGCTGAGAGGCCGTATACATCGCGTCTGCCTTCCGAACTCGTTCCTCATCAATTTCAATTCCGATTCCAGGATCTAGGCGCTGTCAGTCAAGGCCGCTAAGTTGAGACGAAGACTCACTTGTCAGCGCCTCGATATGTCCGTCTTGGACGTTGAACACCTGTGGATTGCTCATGTACGTGTGCAGATCAGCGGCCGACGGATCGTCAAGGTTGTAGTGCATCTGGGAGTGGATGTAGGATCAGAAGCACTGGGCGGGGGCGGGAGGACAAAGATACCTTCCAGCTCATCTCCTGAATGACGACTGTCCGTGTTCTGGATTCAGCTTCATCATGCGAGGCTGGAAATTGTCGCTTACAGTTTGGTGACGTGAGAGCCACTTGAATGCAGGCGGCGAGAGCGATCGGTCCCAAGGGACAGTGAGGAGCTAAAGCAACATCATAGGTTTCAGTGAGGATCGCGATGTTGCGCAGTTCTGTGATGCCGCCACAATGCGCTACCTGTAGACGTCTTGAGCATTTACTGCACGGAAGATGTGACACGAACATCGGGCTGCGCAATATCAATGGCGCATTTCTCGAGATACGGTCGGAAGTCATGACGGGTGTACAAGCGTTCACCCAACGCAATTGGTGTCGAAACGGTCTTGGACAGTTCCGCGATCTCCTCCGGCTGTGTCGGGAGGAGTGGTTCTGGATGAAGATGTCATCATCATACACTCAACAACTTCTAGAGGACCCGCGGCGTACCTTCGATAAACAGAGGCTGATAGGGCTCGAGCAGTTTGGCAAGTTGCTTTGCCATACCTTTGTGTAAACGGCCGTGAAAATCAACACCGACATCCATTCCAGCTTCTTCTCTGTTAGGCATAAGTATCATCATGTAGCTGAAACCCACCAGAGAACGACTAATACGAACCTGACTTGACGAACGCGTTCCACCGTCCCCTTCAGCACATTCGGCGAGTCGATCCAAGATACAGCATCTATAACATACCCCATGAGTCACCGCTTCCACTACTGACACGGGAAGACTCGCCTGTCGCGTTCATCTTCACAGCTGTGAAACCCTGTCGTTTCCTCTCCAATGCCGCTTTCATAACATCACTCGGATGATCGCCCCCAATCCAGCCATAGACCTTCACGCGATCTCGAACCTTGCCCCCAAGTAACTCATACACGGGGACACCCATCTTCTTTCCTTTAATGTCCCACAGCGCGATGTCCAATCCAGAGAGAGCACTCTAAAAAGGACGTGTTCGTCTTTCGTGATTATGTGCTCGAGTAATCGATATACGTACCATCAATACAGGACCGCCACGATAAAATCGTCCCATGTACGCGATCTGCCAGATATCCTGGATGTTGCTGGCATTCGCACCAACAAAACGTTCCTGTAGATCCCTGAGGGCACCCTCAACCGCTTCGGTGTGTCCCTCCAACGTCCCTTCACCCCATCCGACAGTTCCATCAGCGGTTTCGACGCGAACAAACAACCATCGCGGCGGCACGCGAAAATACTGTGGATCTGATTAGTCCAGGTCAAGAAGGGTTGGGAGAGCATCAACCTCGATCTTTGTGATAGTGGAAGGCATAGAGGAAGAAGCAAAGACGGTTCTGGTCATATGCTGTCGTTTTCTTGCGGCCCGAATATATGTTCCGGCACGGACGTTTGAGCTCAGATGTTAGCAGAAAATGCCGAATGGTACAAGGGGCTCAGAATGTTGCGGCGTTGCGCCACATTGTCAGTATGCGTCGTCAGTGGTCCGTTGGGATGGAGTTGAACGTTGAGGCATTGCATAATACTACGAGGCTGAGGATGACGGCAAAACATGACTTGGATTCCAAACGGTTTTAACTTACAGCGTATGCTGGTACATACTCGGGACATGAACACAACAAGAAGACATACCGAAAGTGATCCTAGAACTGAACAATCAGATCAAGCTTGATAAAACCGAAATGAGACCCACAAGAATGCTAAATCACGTCCCAGAGGAAGAGAAACTCTCCGAAGAGAGCGAGGGGTTGCAAAAAATTGCTTCAAATAGGCAGCAGACGAAGAGTAGTCTGAATCGAGTTACATGCATGCATCAACGGCAGTCGAATCGCAGAACGAGTTCGTCACATCCGAAGATACAAATGCACGCACCGCGAAGTGCACTAAAGGACGGACACACAGGCAAATTCCATAGAGAGCCCCGTACGCAAGCCAACACCCCACAGACGCGCGACTGGTGTCAACCAAGGCCTGGCCGCGCGTTAGGTGGAGAAGTGGTCCGTTTTCGGTGAGAGAGCGTAGGGAAAAGGTGCTGAAACAACACATCCCTCAATAGCCCTCCCGCGCCAACCCTTAACACAAGGTCAAAGGTCGACGAAAACGAAACCTCCTTCAACGAGGCAGGCGCACATCTTGGCACCCACCCCGAGACAAGGTCGCCCTGACCAATATCCCGCACAGCGCGGTTCGCGATCTGTGCACGCTCGAGGTTCGCTCGATCGTCTTCCTTGGCAAATTTGTGCTTTGGGGTGGAGGAGAAGGATTTCCCTCTGAAAGTTCATTTCTGCATTGCATTCCTCCATATGTCGCGAGAACTATGGCGTCTTGCCAGTACGTTGTTCAGCACGATTCACTGTCGATGACACGTGATGTCACAATCCAGGGCATCTGGCCCGCGTATGAATCCCGGCGTATGCAGCCGTGCGTTGCGTTGCAAAATCCTATGCGTATCGGCACAGTGCGCTTGGCACAATCTCGAAGGCGGTCGTTGCGGTCACCATTCATCGGGTCGACTGATTCGGTCGTATGCTTGCGTCTCTTGCGCTTATATTGCTTGCTCTTCCTGAGCACCCTGGTGCCTGCATGAAGGGCACGATCAAAATAAGCATGAGACGACGGGCAGTACGACGTACCTTGCCAGCTCGTTGCGAGATGGGATTTGGATTCTTCTGGAACTCCTTAGGAGGGCGACAAGGAGAGAGCACTAGCACGTACTGGATTGGATTTGAAAGCTGATCTCAGCTGTGTAATGCATTCTCCAGTTCAGTTTTGTTGGGTGTTGGCATCCGAGGATGATCTGCAGCCGAAGACAATGCTGACCAGCGTTCCGAGGAACGCTCGTGCGCCGGTAGCCCAAGGAAAAAGTGAGTGTGCCGCCCAATCTCTTCGACGAGTTTCAAACCATCGACTGCTCACCCTCCCAACGAGGATCTTCGGGCATCGAGCAGCCATGATGTATGTCTGATACGTCGAGTAGCCATCACGGCCAGACCCAGCTAGAGTCAATCTAGAGAGATTAATACTCAGACCTTACCCGCTCGCAACGAAGGACGTCGCCGTCTTGTACGGGGCGAGCATCGCGGGTTTTCGTCTGCTGCATGAAGGTATGAAAGAAACCTGAAACCGGCGAATTCCCTTATATCCCCGATTCACGTGTCCACGTGGCCTCAGCTGGCCTCGAGCCAGATAATCATGGATGATGATCGATGATGGAAGAGAGCAAAGATTATATTAGATATGGACGAAAATTCGCGGCATATTTCTTGAAGTGATGACATGGTACTGTAGGAACAAACAATTGCGGCCACGGAAGTAAAATGAAATGTTGGAACAACGTACCGAAATCACCGAAGCGAACGTCAAAAGGTGAAAACAGAGCTCCTAAGGAGAGGCAAGTATTCCAAAAATTACATCGCACAGCAGCAGACGAAGAGTAGTCTGAATCGAGTTACATGCAAACTTCACTGGCAGCCGAATCGCGAAACGATTCGTCACATCCAGCCAAGCAATGCATGCACCGCAAAGCGCACTAAAGAGCAAACACACATATAAACTTCACAAGAACCCCGTACGCAAACCAGCACTCTAGCGCGACGACCGGTGTCATTCAAGGCCTCGTCGTGCGGTGGGTGAAGATTAAGCTCATCTTTGAAAAGAACGTAACGCAGCCCTCGATAGTTCTTCCCCGCGGGTATCTCGACCGTAAAATCGGACACCCACACAATGAGACCGCCTCAGCAGGTCAAAGGACCCGGCCAGGTCCTGTGGGAGCTACGAGCTCTACCATGAGGTTCCTGGACCGAAGGGTGGAGGCTACCATGCCCATTGGCTGGTAGCCACGCCGTGAAACCATGGTTTTGAGCTGTGCTGAGGAGGCAGTGAACAGGGAACTGCAGCACCATCCCAAAGACTTTGGAGAACGTTGTACGCAATGAGAACTGAACCGGCGACTCCAGCACGTGTGCCCAGGGGCACGATCCAGTTGGCGGTCGGTCACTGTTCTTCTCATGTGGAAGACAGCTGCGACTGTGAGACGATATTCAGCGACATAAGCAAGACGCGAGGACCTGACCGACCTTGGGGTGCCACAAGACAGTCCGACGTGGATCAGTCTTAGGATCCTGCGTACTCGAGATCAGAACACGCGTCGTGGAAGTATGTAGAGAACGACGTACTAGGATATGGAGTGTGGACTTTTGACCTCTCCAATCCTGCCATAATCATGAGAGTTTCGCCTTTGGGTTCCAGAGTGCTGGTAAGCGACCAGTGACCCATGGTGCGCCATGGGCCCCGTCCGTCGGGACGCGTCGTGCGCCGGTAGTCTATAGAAGAATGCATGTGTGCTGCCAGTCTCTTCGACAGTTTTCAAAACACTGCTTCGTCGCCCTCCTTGTCAAAAGATCTTGGGGCATTGACGAAACAGTGTTGGCTTCTGGTATGTCGATTGGCAGTTAACACCAGACCCAGTTAGAGTCAATTCACAGAGAGACAGAATATCAGACCTTACCCGCTCGCGAGAATAGACAAAAAGTCTTGTACGGGCGAGCATTGCAGTTTTTCGTCTGCTAGGTATTAAAAGAATCCAGAAAA